>CAUYRB010011021.1:0-15636 GCA_963574695.1 Propithecus perrieri | reverse complement strand
TACTGCCTCAGCCTTCCAAGTAGCTGGAACTACAGGCATGGGCCACCATGCCCGGCTAATTTTTTCTATATATTTTTAGCTGTCCAATTAATTTCTTTCTATTTTTGGTAGAGACGGGGTCTTGCTCTTGCTCAGGCTGGTTTCAAACTCCTGAGCTCAAACAATCCGCCCTCTTCGGCCTCCCAGAGAGCTAGGATTACAGGCGTGAGCGACCGTGCCCGGCCTATGAATAGCAATTTTAAAGTTTTACCTAACCAATCTAATAGCATAGCTACACTAAGTTTATTATGTATTTTATTAAATGATTTTAATTAATTTAATTAAATAATTAATAGCACAAGTTGTACATAAGATCATCTATTTGCTTGTGTGTGCTTGAAAATATTAATATTTAAGATTGATTGTTGATGTTCCTAAGGCCTGCATTAAATTAAACCATGCTAATTCCCTAAATAATAGTATAGAATGTATTGAAAATAATTAAAAACTAAAATTAGAAAAAAGAAAATTAGTTTTCTATATTCATTGTGTGTTATCTGATATATTAAACATATTTAAAAGAAATATGGCTTGGTTTTTATATAATTAAAAGGTAATCATCTTCATTAAGATTATTTAAATATGTTATACTCTACAGTAAACGTTTTTTACCTAATTCATTTATAACAAATGATCAAAATAGGTGTATATTGTTTGTATCTTTATATATATATTTTTCTCATACAAAGAGTATAAAAAAAGAGAAGTGAGGTAAGATATACTAAAATTAAATTTGTCTTAATTTTAAATATATTTGATAGAGTTTATAAAGTACATTAAGTAATTTTAAAATTGTTGATAGGTTTTCAAAAATGAGCACAGAAATGATTTATGTCTCCCCTCAACATATGTAAATATATTTTCTTTAAAAGACAATTTATGAAAAATTAAACATAATATACATTTCAGATTTACCTTGTGTCACAGAATATCAAAAGAAGAGAATTTTTGAATAGTTATACCTACTGAAGAATATTTAATGTTAAAATTACAAATGGCACTTTGGCTGATACATATAGATCTGAATTGTCAGGGAAATGAAATGATTAGATTTCCTACTAATTATGGTAGGCAAAGATAGGTGTGAGGTTGTAGAGACAGACGAACTTTCATAGCAACAACTTAAATAGTTTTCTTAGTCTCCATGCCCAGTGCTGATGATGATAACTTTGTTCCAGATAACATATAGTTGTTATTACATTTGAAATAAGTGTTTTAAAATATTATACTCTTAGTGCATCATTATTTTCCATATAGGGCTCAGGAAATAGGGGTGCACTTGCTAAAATACATTTAGAATATTGACATAGTAAAATATCCCTAGGGAACCAAATAAATCTTTTGATGAGATAAGGCAAGAGATTTTCTCTGTTGTCTAAAATACTCACAAAAAATGTCATAAAGTTTGAGCCCATACTCTAGTAATTCCTCTTCCCTTCGTTACCTCTTTCCTTGTTGATGAAGCATTCATTCAGGGAGATGTTGTGTCTTACCCTGTTTGTTCATCCTTGGTCCTGGATCTAGTAGAAGGAAAAGTTGACCACACTGTGTAAAGTAGATAGCAAGGGACCTCCAACTCTCCTAGGGACAATAGTGGGTGCCTCACCATGTGTTGCCTGGAGCAATTGCCCCTCCTGGGGAAGAAGGACACAGGTGTCTCCTGCCCCCCAGTCTTGGTGCTGCCCCACCTTAATCTTGCCCTGGAGCAACTGCCACATTTGGGGGAAGGAAGAGCCCCTGCTAATGCAGAGAATTTCCCAGCCCTTGAGGCAGCCCAGGCAATGTAGGATCTGGAAAGTGACCTAGAGTGACCTAAGGCTAATTGTCATGTTGTTAATTGTCCACCAACGTGGTTCAGTGGTGAAGTCTGAACCATGAGGAGAGAAGGGCCCAATCCAGACCCCAGGCCATTACCAGAGCCCTTTGTTACAACAGGGGGGCCCATTCATCTGTGGAGAATGTATCTTGCTCTTGCTCTGTGAGCCTATGTCTTGCTCTTGTTCTCTCAACCTATCTTGTCTTTCCTCAAAGAACTGTGTTTCATACTTGCCTTACTTTTGGTGTGACTGGTCATTCTTTGGCCAAAAGCACACCAAGAATCGAGAACAGACAACTATGATCTGACAAATGTATTCAAATAAATGTTAAATTCATCGTATTTGCAGGTCAGGTGAGAATGGCCTTTGAAATTAAGGCTAAAGTAAGATAAAGATGGCTTTCCTGAAGTGACTTCTTCATTCGCACCATTCGATTAATTGCCTTACAAAAATTTCAGAAGTGGTACCAATAATGGGACTCCAGGACCATTTGAAGCTCTTCTTTCTCATGAATGTTGACTGCTGTTTGATCATTTAGAAGTGTATCTTCAGACGTTGTAATAGACATTAATTGTTTGTTTATACTGGGTTTTTGAACAATAAAAAAAACAGATTTCACAGTAAGTTGACCAATTGAATCTGAAATTTTGTGGAATTCAACTTTGAACACCAGCTATCTACTTTAGTAGTAGATCATCCTCTTTGTATACCAATGTTAAATCACCGTACTAAATAATTAAAATCAGAACTGCTCACATTAAAACTATAAAACCGCAAATTGGAACTAAAAAAATTACAATTCAGTAAGTATAAAGACAAACAGTTAGTGACATTAGGCTTCCATAGTTTTATAATCTTGGAAAAAACACTTCAGAACTCTCCCTTAAACCTCATGATTAATGAAAAAGGATTATCATTAGATAATATTGTGAAAGGATTAACTTCTTCACTGATGTGTAGAAGTGAAAACCATTGTTTCTGTTTTTGTATTCTCTACACCCAAACAATAAATGTTTGTTTTACATTTTAAGAAAATCCACAGAAATGAAGTATTTTATTAAATCCAGTAATAACTGTTATTTAAAGATAAAGGAATCGGTAATCAGTTATTCCTATTTCTTTTTGGTACTTAAAATATGAATACAAATTTATTTACATCATTGAACTTCATATCAAGAGTTTCTTAGAGAAATCAAGAAATAACGAATACAAATATTCAAGCTCTATTTGGTTTTGGAATTTGTAACACTTTGGGACAAGATATGTGAGGGCCGGAAGAGAAAATACAGTAAGAACAAATTAAGAATAGAAAAGGAATATTTTACGTGTGTGTGTATGTATGTGTGTGTGTGTGTGTGTGTGTGTGTGTGAGACAGAGAGAGAGAAAGAGAGACAGAGAGGGAGATCTCAACTTCATCTAGTTTGACCATTGCTCAATATGTGTCTCAGATACTCTATACCCAATTCCCATCATAATTTCTTTCTTTCGAGTTCTCACATTTTTCTGGCTTTTAAACTCTTTTTTTCCTGACCTAAAATCACCTGATTCTTCATAAGTCCTACCATCTGCCTTCTTAGTCCTTATCTTTCAGAAACTGATTCTTGCTAAGAAAAGTCACAGGGCTCTATGGATTAATGACCCTGCAAATTTGATATCTCCAACATGAACTGGGACCACAACACTGTTTGGGAGTATTTCTGACTCAACTTCTACTCCTGTTCTCAGCCTGCTTTGAAACTTTCAGTAAGCTCTTAAAGCCTCTCTTTCGTTTAATATTGTGCAATGTGGCTATTTTAGATGTCACATAAGAGTCAGTAGGAGAATTCATTGCTTTCCTCCTTCTGATTCATTATCCATATTGCCAATATTGCTGTAATATTGCTATTTCTAAGATGCAGATCACTTTATTTATATGCTTAAAATTTTCATTGTCTCTTAATATTCATCATGATAAAACCTAATTCTTAGTATGAACTTTGAGACCTCTGAATGACCTCGGAGTCACTCACTCAACAAATACAGTTGAGCATCCACTATGTCTAGGCACACTATTCCTTGTGCTTGAGACGTATCAGTAAACAAATCAGGCAAAGATCCCCGCCCTCATGGAGATTACAACCTAGTGGTGGCAGAGAAAATAAATAAGCATAACATGCAAGTAAATTATCCAGTGTATTAGAAGATGATAGGTACTACAGAATGAAAAAATGGATCAGGAGTTCTGGGAGTGATTGAGGCATGTCAGTGTATAATAGAACGGTCAGGGTCAGTCTCAGTGAGATTTGAGTGCATGTCTACCACTACATACACCCCAACTTCCCATCATACCTTTCCTTTCCCAGATAGGCTTTCTTCTGCCACTTGTTATGCCGTGGTTTTACACAAAATGTCCAGTTTCTATGGAAACCCTTTCTTCGCCCACCACATTTCCACTTTTGATTCTACACTTTGCTGTGGCATCATTCCCCCAAACACCCTTACTATCCCTTCACTCCAAGACGACGTTGCTTTTTTGCAATCACTTATTTACTTTTATATTAGTTTTTCCTAGGTTATGTTAGCAAATGAAAGAACTTTACATTTCGGTGGTTTATTTCTCGTTCATTATATTTGGGCTATAGCAACTATGGGGAAACTGTGGCTCTGCTCCATGTGTTTTTCTCATCCCAGGAATAACTTATATTTGGGACCAGTCCTTCTCATGGCAAAAGGAAAAGAGAAATAGCCCAAACATACAATGACTCTTAAAACTTCTGCCCAGTTGTAGGGTACATCACTTATGCTCACATTCTTTTGGATAAAACAAGTTACATGGTCCAGCCCAAAGTCAACAGTGTGGAAAAGATTCCTAGAGAATTCTTGCAAGTCGTATGACAAGGGATGGGAAGTAGAATTCTCTCATACCAGCAAAGACAGTAATTGTGAACAATCTAATCTACTGCACTTGTGTATCTTTCACAGCAGAATCTGTGCAACTTGAATTAAAGTTTTGTGGCTTTTATCACCAAGTGTATTTCCTGGTACATAACTGTAGCTTAGTAACATTTTTTAAAATGTAGTAAGAAGAGAAGGAAAGGAATTAATATTTATTTAGTGCCCTTGGACCAGACAGCACCATGCTTTCCTACCTCCGTGTTACAAAGTAGGAAAATGAGACTCCCAGATAAAATAACTTGTGCATGACAGTTAAGAAGCAGTAGACCCAAGATTTAAATTCCAGTCTGTTTGACTTTAGAATTGCTTTCTACTTCACCATTCTGTATTTTTAGAAGTATATAATCTACAAATGTTATTCAGTGATTTCTTCATATTGAAATAAAGAATAGAATTAGATACAGTAGTACTATGAATGATGATTCCATTTCTGCAACAACTCTAGCATTTGACTATTCTTATCATACCTCCCACCACTTTTCTATTTCAGACATTTGTCACATACCATTTGGATTTTCATAAAAACCCCTTAATTATTTCTCTTTCTCTCTAGGTTCCATTCTACATATAAGTAATATTTCTAAAGCATATCTTTTATCATGTCATTCTTCTGTTCAAAAGTGTTTTAAGGTTTCTGATTATCTACATTAGAAACTTTAGTTTACTTGTAACCCACCTGGTCTCAGTGTTCTTCCTCAAATACCTATGCTGAACTATTTACATCTTGAGAATCTAATCTTCACTTTTCTGAATACATACTTTGCTTCCTCTGCTCACTGTACCTGAAATAACACTTCTTTTCCTTCATTTATAGAAATGCTTATAGACAAATGCTGCTTATTCCATAAATATAGTTCAGTCCTCACCTAACGTGATTTTTTCCTCCTGTTTATATGGCATCTTGTAGCTATAAAATGACTGCAGTTATCAATTATCAATACGATAACTGAGTTCAGACATTGAAGGTGTGTTAGTCCATTTTGGGTTGCTATAAGGGAAATACCTGAGGCTGGGTAATTTATAAAGAAAAGAGGTTTATTTGGCTCATGGATCTGCAGACTGTGCAAGAAACATTACACTGGCGTCTGCTTCTGGTGAGAGCTTCGGGGAGCTTCCAATCAAGGAGGAAGGTGGAGGGGGAGCAGGTGTGTCACATGGTGAGAGCAGGAGCAAGAGAGGGAGGAGGTGGTGCCAGCCTCTTTTTAACAACCAGCTCTTGAGTAAACTAATAAAGTTGATAACGAGAAGTCACTCATTATTGCAGAGAGGGCACCAAGTCATTTGTGAGTGTTCTGCCCCATGACCGAAAACCTCCCACCAGGCCCTACCTACAATACTGGGTATTGAATTTCAACACGAGATTTGGAGGGGCTAAACATCCAAACCATATCAGAAGGGCTGTCAGCTGAAAGAAGGATAGACTGACTTTTTTGTGGTTCTGAAGGGAATAACAAAGACAAGCATGGATACATTGCTGAAATCCAATGGATTTCAACTTCAATATCTGCCTCAAGAAAAAGCAAATTATTTTTTCAGAGGAAGTGTTTAAGCAAAATCTAGATGCTCATTGATTATTGATATTATGACTTGAACATCATTACTTATCTTATAGTAGTTTGTTTCCGTGGTGCTTTCTCTACTAGACTTGAGCTCTTTAAGAATAAGGACTTTAATCTTGTTTATATTTGTGTCTTTCATAGTGTTCATTAGATTGGCTTTGTTATGCAAAGTGTGTATAGACACATATAACACTAACACCACATGGTGTAGAAATAAAATGGATATTTTGGGGAGAAAAACTTTCAAGAAAAGAAACAGCAGAGTGCACATCATCTCTCAACCTCTTACAATCCCAATGGAGGTGGATTTATACTGTTCATACTTCGGCTGTGCACACCATGGAGAGTGGCTCAGCATAAGGGGCACCAGAGGTAGGATATATTGAGTCAAGCATAAATTCCCTGCTGGAGGAATGGGCCTTCTAGGAAAGGTAGAGCCTCTGAATCTCAGGCTGTGATTATCAGTCTGTTCTGATCTTGAGTTAAGATCTGCTGAACAAACTTTGCTAAGTTATCGAAAGGGTTGAGGAAATAGGTCACCAAGATATTCAGATTTGCTTCACTTTATGCTAAAAATGACTTTGGATGAAAAGAAATTCCACCTGGCAGGGGTACTGAAAGAGAAAGAAGGTAAATAGATGTTTATCATTTTTATATTTTATTTGACAGCAGAAAAGAGGGTAGAATATGGAAAGAAAGCATCTGATTTTTGTGTCCAGTTCAAAATTGATAGCAAATGTGACCAATATAGAAATGTTTTAATTCCTTAGCAATTGTAAGAAATAGAAACCTATGACTCCAGCTAACTACAGGAAAGATGAAGTATGATAAGAAGAAGGGCACTAACAGCATGGGTTGGATGATTGAAGGACTGGGCTTGGGAGGTGCAGAAACCAGGGTAGGACCAGATAAATGAAGGAGGAAAGCTAGGGAAGCTCTAAGAGCAAGAATAGACTTGCTCAGTCAGTACTAATAAATGCTACAACAGGAACGAACCTTGAAAACATCAACCTGAAAACATCAAGCCAGACACAAAAGGCTGCGTATTGTATGACTTCATTGATGTGAAATATCCATCATATGCAAATCCATAGAGACAGAAGGCAGACGCGTGGTTGCCAGGTGCTGGGGAGAGGGGAGAAAAGGGAGTAACTGCTTAATGGATGTAGGGTTTCCTTTTGATGTGATGATAATGTTTTGAAGTCAGATAAGTGTGATGGTTGCACAACACTGTGATTATACTAATGACAATGAGTTGTATGCTTTGAAAATGGTAATGGTTAATTTTATGTTAACTTTATAAAATTTTATATCATGAAAAAAAGAGTTTCTTCGTCCATTTTCTGTCACTTGTAATAGAATATCTGAAATTGGGTAATTTGTAAAGAAAAGGAATTTATTTCCTATTGTTATGAAGGCTACAAAGTCCGAAGTCAAGGGGCCACATCTAGTTAGAGTCTTCTTGTTAGTGGGGATTCCCCGAGAAGTCCCAAGGTGGTGCAGGGTATCACACTCCAAGGGGGCTGAGCATACTCACATGCCGGCCCAGGTCCCTCTTGCTCTTATAAAACCACTAGTTCTCCTCTCATGATAACTCATTAATTCATTAACCCATTAATCCCTTAATCCATGAGCAGATTAATACACATGTGAGGACAGAGCTTTCATCCAATTACCTCTTAAAGGCCCCACCTCTCAGTATTGTTATATTGGGAGTTAAGTTTCAGCAAGAGTTTTGGAGGGGACCTTCCAAAATGTCCTGTTTGGGATATTCAAACCATAGCAGACAGGTTGGGACTACTCTGGGAGAAATGGAATTCCAACCATTTCTTCATTTTTGCTTTACTTTTCCAGGGTTACAATTTTTTAGTTTAGCTAAATTTGGGTTGTGTGTCCTGCTTTTTGTTGTGTGGAAGAAATCAAAGTATTCACTCTTTAGACTTCTTAGTGGGAAGCGGGCTCCAGGATTTCATGAACCATCAAGATTATAGAGACAATGGGGAAGATGTACTTTCTCTCCAAATAATAGCAGTGTTGTTAGGAATGGATAGTAGATATTGGGCACACGAGATCACCCCTAAAATATCCCTCTAAAAGGCAAAAAATAGTCTTTGTAAGCAAAACTGGTAAGAAGTCTTAAAAAAAATAAATAAAAATCCTCAAACATATTTACTACTGTTTTTAGAGTCTAACCTTTTCTTAAAAATATACGTGATTGCTATGTATATACAACTAATGCTTTATACAAAAGTAATTTACATAACCAAAACATTTGTACCCCTGTAATATTCTGAAATAAAATTTAAAAAATTCTATATAGAGTTCCCTCCCCCCCAAAAAAATAATGCTTTGGAATACTCAAATAGTTAAAGTGAATTCTATTTCTTTTCAGTGGTTACTAGAACATAGATTGTACAGAATTCAGAGGATAAACAGAGCTGGCACACAGCCTCTTGGAATGTAATACACATTTTGAAAACAATATGGGGAAGGGGGCATAACAATTAGTTCTCCACTTCTCACTAATCATAGTTCTTAGAATTCTTTTTGGATTGTTTTGTTTAAAACTTGTGGATTTAGATAGATTTCCTTGAGGTGCTTGACAATTATGAAGGGGAACTATTGAGAAAAACCAATGATAAATTGACACTTGATTTTTAGGACACAAGGGGTATAAAGAATTCAGCTGCAGTTCATGACTGTTTCCATTCCTACATCTAATATGTACAATGGTGCCTGTTCTCTGTGGCAACTGAGAAAGTTGCACCAGAGAAAACACTTAAATGCTGTTACAAAATTGAATATAATCACATAAATGTAGCTGTTTTGTGTATCAAGGAAATAGCTTGGTTAGTCAGTATTTATTGCAATAGGAAGCTACCTAAAATGCAGATGACCTGTATTGTACTCTTGTACTATAGCAATATATCAGGCAAATATTCATCCAAATAGGGAGGGAATTAATTTCAACTTCTTAATATGCAATATAATAATTTTTTTCTTGACACACAGGTCAGAAAATGTACAGATTTGGACATAGGTATAACAGAGTAGAAGAATCACTGGGTATAAATTCCAAAGACCTAGATTTGAGTACTGAATGCTACTGACTATCTTTGCAAATTGAAGCAGGTCATCTGACTTCTCTGTAACTTAGTTTTATGCCTTACGATGATGTTGTGGAAAGAACTATATAAGTGTCATATATTAATTTTCTGTTTTTTTATTTTATGGAATTTTCCTCAAAAGACAACTATATTTTCTCAAAATACTGTGTATGGTTTTAATGCTGTTTGAGGTAAAATGAAGAAATAATAGAAGCAAATGAATGCCATGAATTATCCATTCTAAGAACAATCTTATTGTGCAAATTGCTGTATTTTTATTGGAAAAATTACACATTTGCTAGTATTGTAGGGGAATGTAATCCTACCACTAGCATATTTTGACCATGGCTGTGTCTTACTACCAACCTTCATCTATTACTATCTCCACACTATACACTTTAGACACAGAGAATTCATTTAACACTGCTTTTTGGTTGTAGCCTAATTATTTTCTATGCTGCAATTTCCAACATTAAAGTAATACAAAAGCCAAACAACAAAAAAAAAACTAACATGAAATCTGTAGGTGATAGGGTACAATAGTAGGACGATGGGTATGTAACCAGTAATATTAAACAAACACAGATGAAGAGTGGTGAGCATTCACTTATTCAATGGGATGGTGAGAAATGGGAAGGAAATTGACAGGTGTGTGGTTTTGGGGAGGGGAAGAACAAAAGGAAGATGAGAGAGGCTGGGCTGAATGTGAGGGATGGGTATCCAAGCACAATTGGTTGTACTTAGATCTTATTTTAGATTATGTCAAATAACACTTTTACCCGTGTAGCTATCAGGAACTGACATTTAATTAGTGAGTGACAAGCAAGAAAGAGCAAGGTGACATGGACACACTTAGGAATAAAGCCATCGTTATTTCTCTTGCAGTTTATTCTTGCAAAAGTTTTGTATTGTCCTTTATTAAACCTTCACAATATTACTGTGCGAAAGATGGATAATGAGAACTAACTGCTCTCTCTTCCAACGTGGACTAAACGAAACGAAATTGGTTGTAGTTGAATAAAAATGTCTTGGCTTAAAAGCTCATATCTGTGCTGAAAAGTATTTACTAAATGAATTGTCCATTTTAGTAAATTGCTATTGAATTTACTATTCTTTGTTTTACAACACATCAGCTTTATGCCAAGGTGATTACATTCTAAGAGCCAGGGTTAAATAGAAATAGAAGGCAAAATCAGCTTTCTACACTGTATGTTAGCACTTTCTTGTCCTCAAATAGGACTGTCACATATCCTGAAATTTTCACATTAATAATTCTTTGGAATGAGTCACTGAGACACTCATAATAGAAAACAGTATGTGGTTTCCACTGTATATTAATTTTAGTCATCTAAATTTACATGGATAATTTTTTCAGAATAATTCCCCATCATCTAGAAAAATTTCAACAGAATGGAACACAAGACAGGTGGTTTTCAGTGGAGTAAATCAAGAATCATTTAAGACAAGAGTTACTGAAATTCCATAGTGGTGGCTTGTGCGCGTGAAAATCCTTGGTAAAGAGATCCAGCCATTTGAGATGGTGAAAGGGACATCCAGTAATTGAATTATCTATTCAACAAATATTTGCTGAGCCCATATAATGCACCAGGCACTGTCCTTGGTGCTGAGGATAGAGTAGCTAATACAACAGAAAACAATCTTTGTCCTCGAGGAGCTTAAATTCTAATGGGAAATAGACAATGACAAATGAGCAAAATGTATATAGTATATTAAAACTTGGCATGTGCTAGGGAGAAAAATGAAGCAGGGAAGAGGCTGAAAAGTGTGTCTATGTGTGTGTTCGTGAGCGTGTATGCGCATGTTTCCCAAATAGGAGGGCTGTTTATGGTGAAGGTTAAAGAAAGCCAGGAAATGAGCCATGTGGGGGAAGATGCTACAAGCAGAGGAAATAGTCAAAGGCATTGGATAATCTCATGAGGGTAAAAGGAAGGAGAAAGTTTAAAATGAATGATGTAATAGTGAAATCACTTCTTTAATAATATTGTTATTGCCAGTCTTCCCTTGAACCACCTCCTCAAATGAGCATACAGACAGCCGTGCCTATGTTATCTTGCCACTCCCCTTGCTACACAAGCCTCTGACTCTTTACTAAAAGTGCCATTGTCTACAGGCACTCTTCTAGAAATCTCATCTCTTAGTGCACACCCCCTCTCCTCCTTTTTATTATTTGGCTCTTGGTTTTTCTACCTTTGGAAATTGATTTCTTTATCCACTTTTGTGACTCTACTACTCTCTTACCAATATTCTTGATTTCCAGTTCCTTACCTTTTGGGCAGAATCAGTCTATAACTGCCAACCTGTAATCATTCCTTTCACCCTTGCCTTGGATTAGGTCTTCACCTGTCACCTGGATTAGGGCATTATCTTTTCCTGACCAACTCCCACTTCCATATTCCCCCCACAGCCTATCACTCCTCCCCATTTGTGTAGAAATTTGAAGCCACCACTGTATGTCTAATATATAAATTTCTGCACTCCACTTTTGTTAACATATTCAAGACTTTGCTGGATTCAAATTCAAGATGTTTTGAGAGGAAGTTCTACTTTTATTTGTACTACCGGACAGTATATATGATAAGTGATAAAGGCTATAAGTATAGTCACTGTCCCTCTGTATCCACAGGGAATTGGTTCAAGGACCCTCAGGAATACAAAAATCCATGGATACTCAAGTTCTTTATATAAAAAGGCATAGTATTGCATATAAGCTACACACATCCTGCCATAGACCTCAAATTACTTAATTACTTACAGCATCTAATATAACATAAATGCTATATAAATAGTTGTTATACTGTATTTTCATTTGTATTTTTATGTCACATTGTTATTTATTATTATTTTTTTCCAAACATTTTCAATCCTCAGTCAAATCTACAGATCCAGAACCTGCAGAGTATGAACCAACAGATATGAGGATTGACTGCAATTTCTCTCTAAGGTTACAGAATCAATAGGAACACAATGAAAATACAACATTATGGGCTGTAAATATAATAAGTCATGAATAAAATAAGCAATTTGTCTCTAAAATTATAGAGTTGATAAGAACAAAACAGACACACACTATTACTACATAAGCTAGTTTTTCTGCTTACCTCAACTCCATTTATGTCATATTACTTTGCATTCAATAAAATAAATTTTGTATGAAAATTAGTATTATGGATTAAAGGAATAAAGAAGACTCCTTACTCTATACATAGAGAATGATTATTTATATATTATATTTTCGAAATTATATTTTGTGAATTTTTCTTACAGTACTGTGACACCTAAGAATAATGAGTCCGTAAATTAATTCTTATAAACATAAAAATACTTATTGGACAGACAAGTCTCAGTGATCTTTGCAAATGTAATTAAAATAATTATCTTTTGTGCCAAAATAAGTCCCATTCAATGTATGATCTTTCAATTAACTTTCCTATACATATACTTGGTCACATCTTTTGGCATCTTTCTTCTCATGGAGTGCAAGCAAGGTGTTCTCCATGCTGCCACTATGACTCTACAGTTGGGTAGATGGGATGCTAGTTCAAGGATTAGTACTGATTATGCTATGAAGTGTTTGACTTTCATCATTTGGAAAATTATTTTTGACACTACTTGGTGATGATAATTCCTCTTTTCTTCTAAAATATATCTATCCCACTGAAAGCTAAACATTACCAATAATATGTCTGTATGTTGCTTGATAGCAGGATGTGTGCCTTTTTTATTTTTGATAATACCTGGCTCAATTCCTATCATGTAATGGGTGCTTTATAGTGTTTGTGAACTAATGGAAATGTTTTTATTTTTAATATTTATTGGGCATGATTCATAATTTTCAAATTTTCTTGTTGCAGTAACTGTTTATTCTCTGGTGATATTAAAACATGCCCAGTTTGGAAAGGAACTGCTGGATGTGCATTTTGAAACTGCACCACTCCTGAACATATTTTAACAATTCTTTCTTTCTTTCTTCTAGATTGAGCTCAATGTTATCTCTTCTGGGAAGGATTTTAAAGTCAGATTTAGTAATTCACCTCCACATATTTAGCAAACTAAAAGTGTAATAAGATCTATATGTTGAACATTATTAATGTGGATTTCTCTTTTGCCTTTCTGATCTATATTCCATTGAAGATATCCTTCTGCCTTGTTCTAGATTACCACTCCCTACAAAAGGAATGAAAAGAAAAACACTGAGGTAATAATTAGCATTCAAGAATAAATGCAGCAAGGCAATAATAATCTGGCTTTCTGTGATTGAAAATTAGATGTTCAAATTTTATTATATCTATATTAGCATGGACTTGGGAGCCTAGTCCATAGAGTTTTACATAAAAGTTCTAGATGGGAAGAGGATGGAGGAAAAGCCTGTCCCTTTCTACGCCTGGAGAAATACAGCAAGAAAAAAGAGATGGAATAATGAAGTGAACAAATATATTCATTCTGTGAGTAAAGATATCACCAGGAGTAGAGTGAGGCTTTGCCTCTGCCCTGTATCGCAATGTGGGATTCTGGGTAAAGGCCTTCTCATACTTTTCTTTGTACCACCCTGGCTGGGACTCAGCAATAACAAAGTAATTTTGAAGGCACAGCCTGAAATTTAATTTTTGCAATTCATTCTTACCCTTTTCTGTTTATTATAGGTCCCAGGGCGGCTAAGAATCTCATTGGCAACCTGCCAAGACTTGGCAGTGTAGTGTGTTTCTGTGGTGGACCACCTAGGCTGGTACTCAGCTTAGTGTTTATAGCAACAATATGAGCAAAAATGAGGCTAAACCTTCCAGGGGAGCAGCACTGGCACATTGTAGAAGCCAAAAGAATGGTTTACAATTTTCTCGGTCAGATTCCAGTGTCGAAGGACCACAGAGCATTCTAAAACCAGGCAATCAAGAACATCACCAGGAGACTGCAGGACCCAGACTATGCCTCTAGAGGAACCTCCCACCCTTGCCACCCTCATCCCATACCCAGAAGACATATAGGAGGGGAACCTGGGAGGTGGTACAACAGAGTGAGAAATTTGAGAGATTGAGAACAGTTTGCTAGAGTTACTGAATATCATCAAAATATATTATTTCACTTGTCATATTGGACTAAGTTTAAGCTAAATTGGACAATTAGTTAATACTTCTCCCAATAATCCACAGGCAGGTCCTCTTGAAGAAGACCAGGTTAGCTATAGACAAACATAATGAAACTGTATATTCCCTGAGAATTAAATTTTGTGACCCAGCTTCATATTTTTATTGAAGTAAATTGAAATTCATTCTCCCCAAATATTTAATTTGTGCATCTATTAGCTCTTTTCATATTCTTTTCTAGGAAGCGAGATATGTATCTGTCTCTGTGTTAGTCTGCTAGGGCTGCCATGCAATAGCAGAATACCACAGGCTTAGTGGCTTAAACAGCAGACATTTATTTTTATATAGTTACTGAGGCCGAAAGTCCAAGGTTCTCGTGAAACTTTTCTCCTTGGCTTGCAGATGGCTGTTCCTCATGAGTCCTCACATGGGCTGTTCTGTGAGTACGTGTACCCCTGGTATCTCTTCCTCTTCTTATAAGGACTCCAGCCCTATTGGATTAGGGCCCCCACCTTTATGACTTCATTTAACTGTAACTACTTCCTTAAAGACCTTATCTCCAAATACACAGTACATTAAGAGATACAGCTTCAGCATATGAATTTTCAGGGGTGGGTGGAGACAATTCAGTCAATAACAGTGTCCATAATTACATTAGTTACCTAAAGACATCATTACATCCATACTCTCTAGCATGGTGATTAGCACAGAGTAGGCGCTTCATAAGTAGTGAATAGACACAAAGGAAAGCAATATATGTACAAAGTATTAATAGTATAATGTGGTAATTAAAAGTACAGAGTTTTGAGACTTTGTTTCAAGTTCCAGCTACGTCTTTTATCCAGACCCAGTTTCTGTATCTGTAAAGCAGCATAATAATAACGCCTCTCTTGAATTGTTAAAAAATTGAATGAGTTTCTAATAAATTATTAGTGCTCAATAAATGTTACTTGTAATTGTTATTTAACTGCTTCATTTTTTTTTTTTTTTTTTTTGAGACAGAGTCTCACTGTGTTGCCTGGGCTAGAGTGCCGTGGCGTCAGCCTAGTTCACAGCAACCTCAAACTCCTGGGCTCAAGC
>CAUYRB010011020.1:0-18552 GCA_963574695.1 Propithecus perrieri | reverse complement strand
AGTAGAGACGGGGTCTCGCTCTTGCTCAGGCTGGTTTCGAACTCCTGAGCTCAAACAATCCGCCCGCCTCGGCCTCCCAGAGTGCTAGGATTACAGGCGTGAGCCACCGCGCCCGGCCTGAGCTTGGGTTTTTTAAATATTGTAAATTATCTGGGCAGGTCTTTTCTGATATTTTTGTTATTAAGTCCTGAATTTCTAACTTCTAAATTGCTGAATGTCATACTTTCCTCACTGTTCTAGTTTTCTCCAAAATGCACAGGAAATGTCTTTAGGTTTGGCAAGCTCTTCCTCACTCCCTTCTCCACACTCCTATTCCAAAAGCGTACATTCAGCAAGTCAGAGCCTTTAAGTTGTCTTCCCTTATTCAAACTTTTTATGAAGTTAAAATGGTTTCATTTTCAAACAGCTGACTTAGAAGGACCATGTCTACCTTTGTCAGATATCCCTAAAAATCCCAACCATTTTTTTTCTAAACTTCCATAATGCCATTCTTACAAATGCATGCCAAGTCTGCAAGTCAAGTTTTCTTCATCTGAACTTATTTTTCAAATACAGCAGTATGAGAATTGGGGGTAGGGGAAACAGCACCGGAAACTGAAGGGCTGGAAACTAGATTGGGGGCATTATTTGAAATAATCAGAATAAAAATTCTTACATTTCTTTAACATGCAAAAAAAAAAAAAATTTTTTTTTTTTGAGACAGAGTCTTGCTCTGTCACCCCGGCTAGAGTGCCATGGTGTCAACCTAGCTCACGGCAACCTCAAACTCCTGGGCTCAAGTGATCCTCCTGCCTCAGCCTCCCGAGTAGCTGGGACTACAGGCACACACCACCACGCCTGGCTAATTTTTTCTATTTTTAGTAGAGATGGGGTCTTGCTCTTGCTCAGGCTGGTCTCAAACTCCTGAGCTCAAGCGATCCTCTAGCCTCGGCCTCCCAGAGTGCTAGGATTACAGGCGTGACCACTCAAAAAATATTGTTTTGAATACCTACCTACCAGTGTTCTAGACCCTGATGATACAGCAGTGAACAAAACAAACAAAATTTTGTCCTCAGGGAGCTTAAGTTCTAGTGGAAGGAGACAGATAATAAACCCAATTAACGATTTACATGGTATATTAGAAAGTGATCTTTGCTTTGAAGAAAAACAAAGCAGAGGTGGGGTATAGGAAGTGTTTTACTTTTTTTTTTTTTTGAGACAGAGTCTCATTCTGTTGCCCTGGCTAGAGTGCCGTGGCATCATCACAGCTCACTGAAACCTCATATTCCTGGGCTCAAGTGATCCTCCTGCCTCAGCATCCCAAGCAGCTGGGACTACAGGTGTGCCAACATGCCCAGCTTATTTTTCTATTTTTAGTAGAGACAGGTCCCCAGCATGTTGCTCAGGCTGGTCTTCAACTCCGGGCCTCAAGCCATCCTCCTACCTCGACCTCCCAAAGTGCTAGGATTACACGCTAGGCCAGGGTGTGTTTTTCGTTAAGTTTAAAGTAAGGTAGCTTTCAAGCAAAACCTTGAAGGAGGTGAAAAATCAGGCTATGGTGACATTAGGGGGAAGAGTCCCAGACACAGGAAACAAACAGCAAGTGTAAAGGCTCCCAGGGATTCCCTGGGGTGACTGAACCATAGCGAGGAGAGCCTGGCCAGAGCAGCAGGTGAAGAGGTCAGAGAAGTAATGGGAGGCAGCAGATCCTTTAAAGCCTTGTAGGATATTATAGGTACTTTGGCTTTTACTATGATGAGATGCGAAGCCAGCGGAGGGTTTCAAATAAGAGAGTGAAAGGATCTGACAAGATCATTGGTGGTTGGGATGAGAAGGGAAAGGGGCAGGTGTAGAAGAGAGAGATTAGTTAGATTGGTTAGACCACTGTGATCACCCCTGAAATTAATCAGAAGTGTTTGATGTGTTTACAAAAGGGGAAGCAAATGTGCTTGTAGAATACCTAAAAAAAAAAAAAAAAAGGGAAGCAATAATTTTTCGAATGTTTTAAATTTTGAGAAAAAGGCCAGTTTGGCAGCTACTCTGTTACTGCATCTCCTCTAGACGCAATGGTCTTCGGAGTCCAGAATTTTTTCCTCCTGAGCGATCTATGACACTAGCAGGGTCTGGTCAGTGTGATTAAGAATGAATGAGCCTTTTTGGGTCTGCTTAGGGTGTCTGTCCTCTCCCATTTCCTAAACTTGCCTGGGTGCCTGTTGGAAATACAGATTTTGGGCCCTTCCCATTCCGTAAGTATGGGAAGGGGGTCCAGAGAATATATACTTTTAGCAAGAATACGTGAGGGTTCTTACGACTAGGAAGTCTGGGAAACTGTCCTAACCTCCCCACCCTTAACTCCGGCACACCTTTTGGGGTTTGCAGCGGACCTGGAAAGCGCTGCAGGGCGCCCGTGCAGCCCGCAGGTGGCGCTATCGGATCGCGAGTCGCAGAGGGCGCGCGTCCTCTAGGGAGAAGCGAGAGGCGCGAGGAGAGTGGGTCCGCCGCGGTGCTGGGGCCACCCGGCGGCCGCTTGCCCCGGCGGAGCTGCACGCACTAGCAGTGGGGAAGCATGGCCGGTGCCGCGGCTTTTTGGGCTTGTGTGCATCCTAAGCCGCCCCTAGTCGGCTTCTCGGTCTCCTGGGGTAGAAGGGGCAGCGCTTTCTGTCCGAGCATTGAGCACTGGGGAACCAACAAGGTGGAGCAGCGGGAAACCGCCACCTCTTGCCGCAGGGAATCAGTCCAACCCGGCCGACCCAAGCGCCGGGACCTACTACGGAGCCCCCTCAGGGAGGGCCGGACCGACAGCGGCTCCTTTCCATTGGCGGCCAGACGGAGGGCCCCGCCCCCTTTCCTACAGCTCTCATCTTTGACTGGCTCTCGGGTTCCGGCTGGCCACGCCTCCTCCCCTCGCACATACACAAGAGTCACGCGCCTTTCAGTTGGAAACTTGGCGTGCTGAGGGGGACAGTGTCCCTCATTGCCCCACCCACTTACCATGCCATTGGTTCGGGGTGCCGCGCACGACCACACCCCCATTCCAGCCCCCTGGCTGGGAGGGCGGGCGCCCGCTCGTGATTGGCTGGTCGGCCTGCCTCTCGCCGCAGCTGCTGGCGCTCTCCTCCCTCCTCCTCCCCTCTCCCGCGAGCCTCGGGGTTCCTCAGCTGGCAGAGGTCGAATCAGTGTCAGTCAGGAAGGCGGACTGCTGAACACTGGGCGCGGACGCTCCGTTGCAGTCTAGCCCGGGGGCCTGTGCCTGCGTTCGCGCCGCCGGGTGGGAAGGATGAAGCCGCAGCTGGAGCAGCCACCCTATGATTGGCTGTGGCACTTGTGAACCCGAAGTAAAGATGGCGGGCGGGCAGGCAGCCGCCGCACTGCCCACTTGGAAGATGGCGGCGCGCCGCAGCCTCAGCTCCCGCGGCCGGGGGGTCCTGCAGGCGGCTGCCGGGCGGCTGCTGCCGCTGCTACTGCTGAGCTGCTGCTGCGGCGCGGGCGGCTGCGCGGCGGCGGGCGAGAACGAGGAGACGGTGATCATCGGGCTGCGGCTGGAGGACACGAACGACGTGTCGTTCATGGAAGGGGGGGCGCTGCGGGTGAGCGAGCGGACCCGGGTCAAGCTGCGGGTGTACGGGCAGAACATCAACAACGAGACGTGGTCCCGCATCGCCTTTACCGAGCACGAGCGGCGGCGCCACAGCCCCGGCGAGCGCGGGCTGGGGGGCCCCGCGCCGCCAGAGCCGGACAGCGGCCCCCAGCGCTGCGGCATCCGCACCTCAGACATCATCATCTTGCCCCACATCATTCTCAACCGCCGCACATCGGGCATCATCGAGATCGAGATCAAGCCGCTGCGCAAGATGGAGAAGAGCAAGTCCTATTACCTGTGCACGTCGCTCTCCACGCCTGCCCTGGGCGCCGGCGGCCCGGGGTCTGCGGCTGGCGCCGTCGGGGGCAAAGGCAGCTCGGGGGTGGCCGGGCTCCCGCCGCCCCCGTGGGCCGAGACCACCTGGATTTACCACGACGGCGAGGACACCAAGATGATTGTAGGCGAGGAGAAGAAATTCCTGCTGCCCTTCTGGCTGCAGGTGATCTTCATTTCGCTACTGCTGTGCCTGTCGGGCATGTTCAGCGGCCTCAACCTGGGGCTCATGGCCCTGGACCCGATGGAGCTGCGCATCGTGCAGAACTGCGGCACCGAGAAGGAGAAGAATTACGCCAAGCGCATCGAGCCGGTGCGCAGGCAGGGCAACTACCTGCTGTGCTCGCTGCTGCTGGGCAACGTGCTGGTCAACACCACGCTCACTATCCTGCTGGACGACATCGCCGGCTCAGGCCTCGTGGCGGTTGTGGTCTCCACCATAGGCATCGTCATCTTCGGGGAGATCGTGCCCCAGGCCATCTGCTCCCGACACGGCCTGGCTGTTGGGGCCAACACCATCTTCCTCACCAAGTTTTTCATGATGATGACCTTCCCCGCTTCTTACCCGGTCAGCAAGCTGCTGGACTGCGTCCTCGGCCAGGAGATAGGCACGGTCTACAACCGGGAAAAGCTGCTAGAGATGCTCCGGGTCACCGACCCCTACAACGACCTCGTTAAGGAGGAGCTGAACATCATCCAAGGGGCGCTGGAACTCCGCACCAAGACCGTGGAGGACGTGATGACCCCCCTCCGGGACTGCTTCATGATCACAGGCGAAGCCATCCTGGATTTCAACACCATGTCGGAGATCATGGAGAGCGGCTACACTCGCATTCCAGTATTTGAGGGGGAGCGCTCCAACATCGTGGACCTGCTCTTTGTCAAAGACTTGGCCTTCGTGGATCCAGATGACTGTACTCCCCTGAAAACCATCACCAAATTTTATAACCACCCCTTGCACTTTGTTTTCAATGACACCAAGTTGGACGCTATGCTGGAAGAATTTAAGAAAGGTGGGAAATTTTGGTATCTTTCATTGGCTTGCTTTTTTCTCTCTCCATCCTCCTCCCTACTTGAATCTTCTACCCTCAGACCAACCCCCCAAGGCGAGTTGACCGGAATTTCTCCTTCTCTCTCTTAATTGCAAAGTTGAAAGGGTGGTGTGGATTTGGGGACGGATTGAACTAGTAAGGGCTTCTAGGTTCTTGAAAAGCACAAGACTGCCATCACTTACTTTGTTCCATGATTGAAAAGTAAACTTCCTAATTTCTGTGCATGATACTACCCCCCACCCCCCCGCCCCCGTCTGTTGCATTCATTGTCTGGGTTCTGAGCGGGTATGTGAAAGCTGGGGCTGGCTAATGCTCTGCCATTTGGTTGACATGTACTAATCACAGGCATTTGGAAAACATTTAAATAGCTTTTCTAAAGCCAGTGCAATCCTTTTGTCTTTCTCCTTAAGTATCCACACTGATGTTTCAAAGATTGCAAATACGTTTTCCATAGCTTCTGTTCCTGGTTGTCCGGCGACCTGTAGGGAAGATTGAGGTCTGCCTTTAACGGTAGTGGATAGAGTAAGCCAAGTACAACCAAAAAAATCACTCATTTTGGATGTGACTTGCCTTACCTAGAAAAGAATTGTCTTTAAAAAACAAAACAAAACTAGAGTTAGTTATTAATATATAACTTGGAAAGAGCTAAGTTAACCTCTTATGAGGCGATATCTATATATATAGCTTTCTTTGCTATTTGTTTACATTTACCTGACAAGACATAAAACTTCCCAAACCAAGTATGGTTTTGGCAGAGAGCTTGAACTTTTAACAATAGGATGAATCCCTCTATTTATTATGGTTATTTGTTTATTGACTCTTTCTGTTTAAAAGTGTTCTTTTTCGACATTAATCCCCTGGTACATTAAATTGAAATGTGTCACCAAGTCAACTCTCACTGCTCCGGGGTGTTTAACAGGGAAGAGAAAGAAGTGCAGAGTCTGATGTGCTTACACAGCACATCATTTCTTGCATTGTGGGATTTTGTTTGTTTGTTTTGCCGTGTAATGAACAGGTAAATAGCAACTCGTATTATTATATTGAAATTCTGAAAGTTTCCAGTAAATAGCTAGTGTTATTTGAAAACCAAGGGATGCTGTTTTTTAATTGCTGTTATGCTAGTGCATTTGCATATGTTGAAATGTGTATATAATCTTTCATGACCTGATAGTACTCAAAACTAAGTTTTCCTTCTTCAGATAGAATTTTGATCACTGATAGTGGTCTCTGCCATGAAAAAGGCCATGTGTACCTGGTGACAGCTCACTGGATGTGATGATCTGAACATACTCAGGGAGTGTGTGGTTGTCCTAATTCCATTTTCTAGCTGAATGATGTCCTCTTTAGAACAGGATCACACTGCAGTTAATTTTCATATAAAGGAATAGAGCAGAATGTGCTTTGGAGATTGATAATTTGCATTTAAAAGCAGAAGGAGATTCTTCTGGATTCTTAAGTAGTGAAAAGAAAATATCCAGTATCTCTAGGTGACGGAGCTTCTTTTGGGGGTGTCATGATTCTTTCACTGCTAAGTTGTTAAGCAGAGCATCTAACCAGTCTCTTCAGTAATTTTGCAGTAATATCTGTAATACAGAAAGGTATCTTGAAATGCATGAAAATACCTCTGAAAGTCTTTCTATTGCTAAATTTCCCAGTATTGATACAGATAATTTATTGTATTTTTTAAAATTATTCAGAAGTCTTGCACATTTACTGATGGATTGATCACACTAGTTTGTACTTGTTGCTGAAGTCTTTTCTTCACTGTTTTATCTTTTTTCTTTGAGAATTTAGTTATTCACTTCACAGCTCACTAATCCTGCCCCTACTCAAAATTTCAAAACGTACATTATTTTGAAATTTGTTTTTGGTTGTTCTTGGATAATTTTCCTATGACCGATTTATTTTCATGAGAAATGGTTTTCTTCTACAATCACCTCATAGTATTTTTTTGAAATGCACTGTTTAAATGAATTACTAATATTTTCCCATGAATTCTGGAAAAATAATAAAGTACAAGATTTTATTTTTGTCCTTAACCAGAATGATGTATTGGGTTAAGAAGATAGTACAAGTTAATGGTATACATTCAAGCTGGTGGCATATTCAGAAGAGCAGGCAAAGACTGTTTGCACATTGGAAATTTAAGCCATGACCTTAAAAGGATGGAATGGATGCGTATTTGTTTATTACTTACTGGAATAATTGGTTTTTCACTTTCCCTTTCTTGGGTATTTTAGTTCTTTTTTTTTTTTTTTTGAGACAGAGTCTCACTCTGTTGCCCTGGCTAGAGTGCAGTGACGTCATCATAGCTCACTGCAACTTCAAACTCCTGGGCTCAAAGGATCCTCCACCCTCAGGCTCCCCAGTAGCTGGGACTACAGGTGTGCACCAATGCGCCGGGCTATCTATCTATCTATCTATTTATTTATGGAGACAGAGTCTTGCTCTGTCGCCTGGGCTAGAGTGCTGTGGTGTCAGCCTAGCTCACTGCAACCTCAAACCGCTGAGCTCAAGCGATCCTCTTGCCTCAGCCTCCCGAGTAGCTGGGACCACAGGCGCACACCATCATGCCGGGCTAATTTTTCTATCTTTAGTAGAGAGGAGGTCTCGCTCTTGCTCATGCTGGTCTCCAACTCCCAACCTCAAGTGATCTTCCTGCCTCAGCCTCCCAGAGTGCTAGGATTATAGGCGTGAGCCACCATGCCCGGCCAAGTATATTAGTTCTTTTTAATGTAGGAGTTAAAATATTTCACCTGATTTTTTTATTCTTCATTTTCTAATTCGATTATGACATAATCTTAATAGTCGACCTTCTGTTGTTTTTTTCCATTGAATAGTGATGCGTGGAATGGTTCGAAGACTTCTTTTCCCTCTCTCCTAATTTCTCCATTTCCAAGAAACAAAAACAAAACAGACGCCCCCAACAATACCAACTGTAACTCCCCCAAACTGTTTAGATCATCAATCTAGATCTCATTGAAAATTATCCTTCCTAATTAAAAATGCCTGTGTTGAAACCTTTTCTGTATATAGCAGTACAGAATTCGTCTGAGTTAATCTTTACTAAGGAGGGGAAAACAAAAGGTTCTGTAACGTGGAAAGAAAAGCTACCTTTATATTAGTATATGTGACTGTCTTCTTTCTAATGCTTAGAACTTTTTTGTCTGGCTACCAGGAAACCCTTTGCTTTACTTGACCTTGGAAGTAACTGTGCTAATTTTACAATTTGAGCTTGATGATGGTGGTGATGATGATGATGATGACTTACCTATTTACTCTGTGCCAGGGACAGGGCTTAGTGCTTTACATGAAGCACCTTGTTTAAATCTCACAATGGCTGAATGAAGCATTATCTCCATTTTACAGTTGAGGAAATTGAGGTTTAGTCAAGGTCACACAATAATTTGTTTATTTGAACTTTTAACTCAGGTCTGTGTGACACCAGAACTTGCTCTCTTAACCACTGTCTTATACTAGTTCCCCTTATCATGATTTGCCATTTCTGTTTTACTGAGTGGAAGGTTTGGTCTTTCGTCCAAACGTTGTCTCAGAGTCTGTTGGGCAGTAGGACACAGAAATGTCTTTAAACATACACGTGGCTTTAAACCCAATCCTTCTGTGATATACATAACAGTTGGTGTTCCCATTTTTGCCATTAAATCAATTTTTTGACCTGTGTGATCCTAAATCCAAAGAAATCTATTTGCAATATTTGCACGTCAGGCATCAAGATTCATGTTGAAAATGTTCTGTACTAACATTGTACAGTGCTAGTGTGTTACTTTAATGGGCTACTCTACAACTGTTTTTTTTTTTCTTGAGACAAAGTTCTCACTCTGTTGCCCGGGCTAGAGTGCTGTGGCATCAGCCTAGCTCACAGCAACCTCAAACTCCTGGGCTCAAGCGATCCTTCTGCCTCAGCCTCCTAAGTAGCTGGGACTACAGGCATGCGCCACCATGCCCGGCTAATTTCTTCTATATATTTTTAGTTGTTCAGCTAATTTCTTTCTATTTTCTTTAGTAGAGACAGAGTCTCGCTCTTGCTCAGGGTGGTCTCAAACTCCTGAGCTCAAGCAATCCTCCCGCCTTGGCCTCCCAGAGTGCTAGGATTACAGGTGTGAGCTACTGCACCCAGCCATACAACTATTTTTCTAACGGCTAAATTATGTAATTACGTTTCACTCTTGGTTTCTTATCTTTTTTTGTTGCAAGGGTCACACAGTAGTTTGTCAAACTCAGTTTTGTGTTTTAATCTTGGTTTTTATTTACATTTTTTGAACTATCTCATAACTGGTTGCTAATGAACATCCATTACAACTCTGTCCCTCTATACTCCATGAAATCTTTCTCTTTTTCTTTTGTTAGTTTTGTAGTTACCTATAAATCTAAATAAGAGAATAAACTGAGGACATCTCTCTAGAGGATTATGAGAATTTTAGAAAAACTGTCTAAAGCAAAATAGTGAAGGGGAAGGAAAAGCAAGATTAAAGGCTCCTACCTTTGAGTGCAGAAAGCATGCTAGAGGCTGCCATTTGCCTGACAGAATCTTCCTAACAAAACATCAGGCCACTCAGTTTTCTACACGGAGGCAAATTTGAAGAATTAGTAACCAGTTATTGTTTCATTGTTTGTATTTTAGCTTTGTAACAGTTGCATTCCAGTATTGCAGAGCTTGCTATTGGCAGCTGCTAGCACCTTAGCTAGGCTCTTTTCTAGCTTTTTCTGAGCTACGAACAGGTGGAATCACCAGATAATGTTGTTCTCCAAGGGAAGAATGCGCTGTACAGTTTCCACTTAAAACATGAGCTATGTAATTCAACAAGTCTCTCCATATTAATATGCTGAGAGTTTAATATTACTTTTTCCCCCCTTCACCAAATTAAGTGTTGTACTTGCCTAGAATCTTGGAAGATGTTTTCATTGATGTTTAAAGGTATGAATGGTATCACAGGGAGTGGATATATTTGTATTTATGATCTTGTACATTTATTTTTGTGCAGTAATAATACATTGAATTATTGTAATTTTGCATATTTTTAGAACATCTTTATGAAATATCCAGATAGTATAGACTCAGAGCTGGAAGGCAGGCAGCTTGAGGATTATCTAGCCCAGTGTTTGCCAGATTTACCAGATGATAAGATTTACTTGGGTCACTTAATAAGAGTAAGGTCCTGTCCCTCACCGAGAGTCCTCGTGAACCAGAATGTCTGGGGAAGGGGCCTTGGAATGAATCCATGTTGTTTGCAGTTACCTTACCCTGAGGTAATTCTTATGGGTAGGTGAGTTTAGGAAACACTGATCTAGTCAACCTCTTGAGGAAAGTAAACCCTAAGAAAGAGAAGAGAGAAAATTAGTGGCTTGTTTAGGGCCCCCACCTCGCTAGAAGCACCAGCTGGACTGGAACCCATGACCTGATTTCTAGATCGAGTTCTTTCCACTCCAATAGGCTGGTCTTCTGGTACCATGTTATTCAAACTTACAGGTAGCTGTATCATTGGAAAAGCAAATAATCAGGGTTAACACGGGTTTTTGTTTTATTTGTCTTGTGATTTCGATGTCAGTATTGTAGATGTCTTGTATTCAAGCAATCTTCAACAGACATTTTGTTAAGTAGAAAATAAGTCCGAGTGTGTGAGCTCATTTTATTTTATTTTATGCTGTGTTTTATCTTAGTTGAGTTTTTTACTCTGCTATGGTCAGCGTAGGAGTGTATTTTAGGAATGGGTATTGATGTCTAGAAGCCTCAGGTAGTTAAATATAAGTTATTTCTTTTGATTTAGCATGTTTTGGATATCCTTTAATGGTATATTTTCTTGTTGGTTGTTTCTTCTATGAGAGTAATGGTTGGATTTGGGGCTGTGAGGGTGAAACTTCTGGACTCTTCATTTCTGTTCACAGTACAAGTCTGTAAAGTTTCCACTGAGATGTTCATCAAAGCATCGTGTCTCATTTATGCACCTATGCACCCTTCCCTCCTGCCCGCCCTCCAGTTTTTTAAAAAAGTGTAAGCTAAAGTCATACAGAGAATCATGCCCGATTTTGGGAAGTTATTGTGTTATGAGGATCGCTGAAGTCTGAGCATAGACCTTTACGTCAGGAGAGACCGTAGTTGCATAGTTGAATACCGGCTCTGACTTAGAATGAGCTGGATGAAACAGGAAAGGACCTTGTTCTGCTTTTTCTCTTGGTTTTTATAGGGATTACACACCACCTGCCTCTCCCCATACCTCCCAAAGGGCCTCAGTATTATTTAAATTCTGAGACATTCCAAACAATTGTGAGGAGCTTGTTAATTTTAATTATTAGCAAAACTAAACACAATTTAAAATATCATTAACTAGGAAAACCTACAGAACAGACTGAGCCAACATCATATTTTATGTTTTTTATTTGCTGTTGAACAACTTAAACTTTTGAGAACAAACCTCTGGATCCTAATTAGATGTTTACTTATATATAAAATGGTATATTTTTTTCAAAGGGGCCCTTTCCTCTAAATACATGTTATATATATTATAAATATTATGTACAATATATATTTGTATGTTAATATATTTATGTATACCGGCGGTAGTATACTTACAATTCACTAAGATTTGCTTGACATATAAAGAATATTTATTAAACTTAAATACATGAAATTGGATCACTAGGATTGAATACAATTTATTTTAATCTTGTCATTTCATCTTTTTTTCCTTAGAACACTCAAACAAGAAACCTCAAATCATCCCAACACTGAAAAGGAGCGACAATAAGAAGCATTCTTTCTTTTAGCATCACATACATTGGCAACTCTAGAGTGTCTATGCAGAGGGATAATGGGGCGACAGACTTTGGAAGGGGGAGCTAGGAGGCTAATAGTGAGATCATCATGTAGATCAGATGATCTGCATACGTTTGTAGGCTGGCTTAGGTGTTGATGGATAGTGCGGATGTTAAGCCCTCTCCCTATTTTACATTGACCATAAATACTGCTATAAGGATGGTGAGATCATCACATCATCATACTTAACCCCCTTGCTGTCAGACCTAGGTGGGAATGTTTCTTTTTGAATTCACATGCTGGGGGGAGGAGACTACCTACTAACACAAAGGTTAAGAACAATGTACTCTTCCTGGGTCTGCTTTGGACACATAACTTATCCTCTTTAAGCTTAAGTTTTTTTCATGGTAAAATGGGGATATTTCCTAACTCATATGGTCCTTACTATATTATAAGAATTAATGTGATATGGAATATGAAAGTATTTCTAATAGTACTTAGTGCTTAGTTAACCACTATTTTTATTATAACAATTCTTTCTATAGACTTTTGGTTGTTGTGTTAGTTTATCCATGTTGCTATCATGAAATACCACAGACTGGGTAATTTATAAGTAATAGAAATTTATTTCTCACAGTTCTGGAAGCTGGGAAGTCCAAGATCTAGGCATTGGCATTTGGTATCCGGTGAGGGCCTTCTTGCTGCATCTTTACATGGCAGGAGAGTGGAAGGGCAAAAAAGGGCCTGAGCTAGTTCCCTCCAGTGCTTTTATCAAGGCACTAATCTGATTGTGAGGGCTCTACCCTTATGACTTAATCACTTCCCCAAAGGCCCCACCTCTTAATACCACCACAATGGGGATTAAGTTCCAACATGAATTTTGGAGGGGGCACATTCAAATCATGGCAGTTGTTCTTGATCTTTTTCTAGACTAGAGATTGGTAGTCAATAGAGACACCTTGGACATGTGCGCTTATATTGATAGTTGTTATAGATGTTGAAATTTTAAAAGTGGATAATTATTGTAGGTTTTTTTCTTTTCCTTTTTATTGTGTTTGAATTGTAGGCTCTGTTGTTTTTCTAGCAGTTGCTGTTACTTGATAAGATGGCTACATGCATATGTATATTTTAAGGAAAACAGAAGGATATATTACATGTTCTATTTTCCTTAGAGTAAGAATACTGAATTTAAAATAATTCTTCATTCTTTTTAACCACAGGTGACTGAAAAAGACAACAATTTTTAAAAGAAACAGAGCAAGTGCTCATGGATTTTGGAAGCCCTTAGGTAACCAAGGTTTTAAGATTAAAGGAAGATCTCAAATTACTCTGATAAAATCTTTTAACATTGATTACGTCAAAAGCATAAAATATGATAATGTCTAAATATAGCAGGTTTGTGTTGCTTATATCAGTATAAATTTGTAATACTTTTGGAAGGCAACCAGGAGTCATAAAAATGTCCTACCTTTTGGTTTAGTAATTTTTTCCCTGGAAATCTTAATTCAGTGATTCAAGAGAAGAAAAGAGCCATATTAGCTTTTCATATTGCAAATGTGTTGCAATGTTACCTATAAGCAGTGAAAAATTGGAAATAAATATCTAACACTTTAAGGCAGGTATGGAGAGGAAAGAGTTAGGAAAATGGTAAATGTCAACTAATTGCAACCATTTAATGATAATTTTGAAGGTCATGTAGCAATATGGGAAAATTTACGCTGATTATTTGCATAGATTATATACATGTACGAATATACATGTGTATAAACTGGAAGGGAATGTGGAAAAGTGAAAATGGTTGATGAGTTAGGGAGGGGTGATCATAGCCTTTCTTTGCAAACGCTTTGTTAACTTTGTACATGATATACCTGGGAAAAATTCACATCTGCTAAGAACATTATGAGTCCTGCTCTTAGGAAAACTAACCTTTGCTCATGTTAAGGAACTCGTAATATTCCATTTCTTCTTAGGAACATTTTATTGCTGAAACAAATTTTTTTTTTTTAAATTTTAAAAATTGAGGTATAATTAACCCTTCCAAAGGACATGATTTAGTGGTTTTTAGTGTATTCACAAGGTTATGTACCCATTACTACTGTCTACTTCTAGAACATTTCTATCACTCCTAAAAGAAACTCCATACCTATTGGCATTCTATTCCCATTCCGTGTTCCCCACAATCCCTGGCAACCACTAATTTACTTTCTATCTCTGTGGATTAGCCTACTCTGGATATTTCGGGTAAATGAAACATGGCCTCTGGTGACTGGCTTCTTGGCGCATGCCTGTAATCCCAGCTACTTGGGAGGCTGAGGTGGGAGGATTGCTTGAGCCCAGGAGTCAGAGGCTGTAGTAAGCTATCATCATGCCATTGCAGTCTTGCCTGGGTGACAGAGAGAGACCCCATCTCTAAAAAAGAAAAAAGCAGTATATATTTTCCAGATTCATCCATGTTATAGTGTGTATCAGTATTTCATTCCTTTTTGTGGCCAAGTATTCCTTTGTATGGATATACCACATTTTGTTTATCCATTCATCAGTTGATGGATATTTAGGCTGTTTCTACTTAATGGCTATGATGATAATGCTGCTGTGAACATTGGTGCACAAGTTTTTGTGCGGATGTACGTTTTCAGTTCTCTTGGGTATATGCATAGAAGTTGAATTGCTCGGTCATATGGTAACCCTATTTTAACTTTTCGAGAAACTGCCAGACTGTTTTCCAAAGTGGTTGTACCATTTTACATTCCCACCAACAATGTATGAGGGTTCCAGTTTCTCCACATCCTCACCAACACTTGTTATTGCCACCCTCCCCCTTTATCTAAAATTATAGCCATCCTAGTGAGTGTGAAGTGGTATCATTGTGGTTTTGATGTGCATTTCCTTAATGGCTAATGATGTTGAACATCTCTTCGTGTGCTTGTTGGCCATTTTTAGATCTTTGGAGAAACGTCTATCCAGTTCCTTTGCCCATTTTTAAATTCAGTTATTTGTCTTCTTATTGTTGAATTGTAAGGCTTCTTTTTATATTCTGGGTGCTAATCACTTATCAGATGTATGATTTGTAAATATTTTCTCCCAGCCTGAGTTGTCTTTTCACTTTCTTGGTTGTGACGTTTGAAGCAAAAGAGTTTTTAATTTTGATGATGTCCAGTATATCATTTTTTTCTTTTGTTGCTTATGCTTTTGGTGTCATATCTAAGAAACCATTGCCTAATCCAAGACAACAGAGGTTTATGCGTATATTTTATTCTAATAGTTTTACAGTTTTAGCTCTTACATTAGGGCCATTAATCCATTTTGAATTAATTCTTGTATATGGTGTGAGGTAGCGCTCTAACTTCATTCTTTTGCCTGTGGAAATTCAGTTGTCCCCGCACCATTTGTTGAAAAGACTATGTTTTTTTTTTCTCCATTGAATTGTCTTGACATCTTTTTCAAAAATCATTTGGCCATAAATGTGAGGGTTTATTTCTGGACCTTAAATTCTGTTACACTGATCTATAGTCTTATGCCAGTACCATACTATTTCGATTCTTTTAGCTTTGTGATAAGTTTTGAAATTAGGAAGTTGGAATCTTCCAACTTGTGTTTTTTTTCAAGATTGTTTTGGCTGTCAGGAACTTTTCATGGATCAACTTGCCCATTTCTGTAAAAAAAGGAAGTTGGAATTTTCAAAGTGGCATTGCATCTATGGATCAATTTGGGGAGTATTGCAATGTTAACAATATTACATCTTCCATCCATGAACAGAGATGTCTTCCCATTTATTTAGGTCTTCTTTAATTTCCTTCAACAACATTTTACAGTTTTCAGTGTACTTGTGGTCTTTTTGTTAAATTTATTCCTAAATATTTTATTTATTTAGTTTTTTGTTTCATTTTGTTTTGTTTTTGAGACAGTGTCTCACTCTGTTGCCTAGGCTGAGTGCAGTGGCGTCCTCATAGCTCACAGCAACCTCAAACTCCTGGGCTCAAGGGATCCTCCTGCCTCAGTCTCCCGAGTAGGTGGGACTACAGTGGCATGTGTGCCTAGCAAATTTTTTTATTTTTTGTAGAGATAGGGTCTTGCTCTTGCTCAGGCTGGGCTTGAATTTCTGGCTTTAAGCAATCCTCCTGCTTTGTCCTCCCAAAGTGTTAGGATTACTGGTGTTAGCAACCATGCCCAGCCCAGTGTTTTATTTATTTTTTGCTATTATAAATGGAATTGTTTTATTTCATTTTCAGATTGTTCATTGCTGGTATATAGAAATACAAGGGATTTATTGCTTTTGTATCCTGCAACCTTGCTGAACTTGTTTGTTAGGTAACAAGTAGTTCTTAAAATAGAAAAATACTTTTAAAATCCTGAGTTTGTTGGGGGTTATCTTATGTTTATTTGTTTCATTTGATTGTAGTGGATTTTTTTTTTCTTTAAAAAATTTAGGCATTTTTACTTGCCACTTTCATATATAGAGAATCAAGTACACACAATTGGTTACTGACACTGTCATTCTTCAGGAAATTTGATAGGAAAGAGTAGATTTTCTATTCCAAATTAGGTATAGGAAAAGAAGAAATAGGCTGTAGGAAATGTCGATCAAGACAAAAAATATGGTTGGCTGGAGCTTGGAAGTGTAAAAGTTAATCTGTTTCTATCTACTATGGAGAGTGGCTTTGTGTCAGTCTGGGGATTTGGGCTAGGAGATGAGCACAGAAAAGACTGTTTGGCTAATATTTAAATGGTTTTGTAGCTTTCTTTTCCGAATCATTTTATCAAGGGTTTTCTTTGGATTACTTTGCAGAGACTAGAAAAAACCCTGACTTTCTGTCACTCTGTATTTCATATTGCCATTATCAGTACGATCCTTGAGGTTTTGGGATTCCAGGTAACCAGAAGAGACAGAATGAAATTCTCTGATTTGTGTGTGTGTACACACACACACACACACACACACACACACACACACACACACACGTGCGCACGCCCCATGGGGGTGGGGGGCTGGTAATCTGAGAGGGAGAATGTTTTCCCTTGCTAGCAAAGACAGACTGAGGGCATCACCTGATCTTTATGGGAGCGTGCAAAGCCTCAGTTTTTCCATTTGCCCATCTGCAATCAGAAAAACAATGTGCTGACTCAACTTGGAGCCTTTGCAGAATGGCATTTGGGCTTTTGAGACTCATGCCAAGAGATGGAAATATTTGAGCAGGTTTTAAGAGGTAAAATTAAAACTAAAAACAGCTAGAACAAGACAACATGCTCTCTTATCTCTTTCAAGACTCGTTTCCTTTAGTAACCTCCTCGATTTAAAGTTTGGCAGGAATAATTTCATCTCTCTAGACTTGATTACTGATTCAAGGAATAACCCTGACTTTTAGTCAGTCTGCATTGCATATTGCCATCATGGGTGCAATCCTTGAGTGTTTGGGTTCCAGGTAACCAGCAAAGACAGAATAAAACTCTTTGCTCTTGGTGCTCTTTTTTTTTTTTTTCGGTTGCAGTGGGGGTGGGAAAATTGGGAGGGGTGAGATTCTGCTAGAAGCAAGTCAATTAGGTATAATACTCTTACAATCATATTGTATGGACCATCTTTTGCTTAGGTTTATTCTTTAAAATGTTTATTTGCTTGTTTGTGTATATATACATTTACCTGTAACAAGTAGAAGAACATTTACTAAAATGTTAACTAACAATGACTATCTCTTGATGGTGGGTTTTGGGGGAGGAAGTATGTTTTTATGTGTTGCTCCAAGTTTTTTTTTCAACTTGTATTTTGTAATGTTTGGGGGAAATAAATCCATTAAAATGTTATTAAAGTGTAAACTTTGCAACTCAAATCACTAATTTAGGTATTTAATTGAAATTCAGTGTATTTAGGTGAAAGTCACTCTTTTTATCTTGGGAGATATGGGATGTTTTGTCCATGATGCAGCCATACTGTCATTTGTGCCATTTTTTCCCTCCTCACTGGAATCCTTACTGTTTGGGATGAAAGATGAACAATATTTTAAAGCCCATAAGGTTGTGTGCGTGTGTGCGCATGCGCGTGTGCGCAACAGTTTAGTGAAATTAATTTTGTGTGTGAAATAAAGGAACTTAGGTTTTGGGGTTGCATTTGTTTTTAGAACATGTTGTTAGGTGACAAAATCAGTTTTTTTTAGATATGTATGTAGTGTGCCTATGATGCTGTACTTACGTGACAGCCCTGATTAAACAAAGGGTTGGTGAAGTGGTTGAGTTCCAACTAGATTTGTCCTTTCAGCATAAAGCTGTAATCCCAAGATACCTCTTTTTTGGGGACTCTGAGATTCTGGAAACTAGTGCTTCCTTTTATCTGAAGAAATCATCACTATAAATCTTCGTCAAGATTATCAACAGGAGACAAAAGAATAAAATACCTGTTCTGGAACCCTCATGCTTGAAGCTCAGTCAGTAGTTTTTTATCTTACACATTTTGCTAAAATAAAAAGACCTTTTAGGCTGGGCGTGGTGGCTCACGCCTGTAATCCTAGCACTCTGGGAGGCCGAGGCGGGCGGATTGTTTGAGCTCAGGAGTTCAAGACCAGCCTGAGCAAGAGCGAGACCCCCGTCTCTACTAAAAATAGAAAGAAATTAATCGGACAGCTAAAAATATATAGAAAACATTAGCTGGGCATGGTGGCGCATGCCTGTAGTCCCAGCTACTCGGGAGACTGAGGCAGAAGGATTGCTTGAGCCCAGGAGTTTGAGGTTGCTGTGAGCTAGGCTGACTCCACAGCACTCTAGCCTGGGCAAAAGATTGAGACTCGGTCTAAAAAAAAAAAAAAAAAAAAGACCTTTTAATTTTGATAAAGATCAGATATTTGGTTTGA
>CAUYRB010011019.1:0-19394 GCA_963574695.1 Propithecus perrieri | reverse complement strand
TCAGGAGTTCGAGACCAGCCTGAGCAAGAGCGAGACCCTGCCTCTACTAAAATTAGAAAGAAATTAATTGGCCAACTAAAAATATATAGAAAAAATTAGCCGGGCATGGTGGCGCATGTCTGTAGTCCCAGCTACTCGGGAGGCTGAGGCCGAAGGATCACTTGAGCCCAGGAGTTTGAGGTTGCTGTGAGCTAGGCTGACGCCACGGTACTCACTCTAGCCCGGGCAAAAGAGTGAGACTCTGTCTCAAAAAAAAAAAAAAAAGAAAAAAGAATAAGCTAATGTATACTGAGTGATGCTCATCAACTAATATATTTTTTCTTTTTTTTTTTTTTAAATGGGGTAGGGAGTTGAATGTGAGGAGGGGTGCTCAGTTGCCCTTTTTTTTTTTTTTGAGACGGAGTCTCACTCCATTGCCCTGGGTAGAGTGCAGTAGCGTCGCTGTAGCTCCCTGCAACCTCCAACTCCTGGGATCCAAATGAGCCTTCTGCCTCAGCCTCCAGGGCAGCTGGGACTACAGGCGCGCACTGCAATGCACACCTGGGTTTTTTTCCCTTTCTTTTTGGTAGAGATACGGTCTCAACTTTTTGCTCAGACTAGTCTTGAACTCCTGAGCTCAAGCAATCCTCCCGCCTCGGCCTCCTAGAGTGCTAGGATTACAGGCATGAGCCGCCACACTCGGCCTCAACTACTAATATATTAATTAACTTAAGGGAGGCACTTCTCTGGCATTTCTGAAATTGTTGCAGGCCATAAGCCTCCTCTCCCACTTTATTTATACATTGACCCTGGAATAATCTCTTTGCCCAGAATAGTATCATGGAAATAGCGCAGTCTTTGGAGCCAGAAAGATCTGTATTGTATTTCTGACTCAGCCGCCTACTAGCTGGGTGGCCTTGAGCAGCTATCAATTTCTTGAGCCTCAGTTTTCTGTTTTATAAAATAAAACAGGATGAACTCTGTGAGATTGTCATTTCGGTACTTCAACCTGGTATCTCCCAAGGTTGTCATGAGGTCTAAGTGAGATCAGGTGTGCAATGCGTGTGCACATGGCTTGTCACATATCAGATGCTCCTCGCTTACTCCATCTGTTCCGATGCAATGACAGTGGCATTATTCTTTCTTTCTGAAAATGAAAAACAGGTCACCACCCATTTTCCATGCAAAATGGCTTCATCTTTCATTTCTATTTGTGATTCATCTGTTGAAATGTTGCTCATCTAAATAACAGAACTACTAGGCTGGTAGGATTTCCTTATAGTCAGAGTTTTCTTATAGTAACTGGCAATGGCCTCTTCCCCTTATCCCCCTTTTATATTTTTCTTCAAAATATGCTCTGCCCCAGAAACTGGTTATTTATACTACGTATGTTCCAGAAATCCCTTGTAATGAACCATACAAATCTATTTGTCCTGCTGCTACTATAATTGCCTATATCTTATTATAACTTAATATGTAACAGATTTTTTTGGCGAGACCAGAAGCAACTGAGCATTCACTGAAAACGCAGACGCTGAAGGTTGATGAGGAGCCAGTGAACCCACTAATTGGATAAAGGGGGGATGGTGTGGAAATTTAATTAAACTGGCATTTGCTCTAGCTGCTGAAAATATTAATCAGAAAATGAGTCGCATAAAAAAAGTAAAAGGCAGGGGAATGACATTAAAAATGCCATGGGTGCCGTTCTTCCTAGCATTGATGAGAATAGGATTCTTTTTCTTCCAGGAGGTGTTGGTCATCTGTCCGTCGAGCTCTGCCGACAGCTTCTTTGGGCAGAGATCACAAAGAAAGACGCTTGGAAAGCTGTGAGTTGGGAGGAGGAGTGTGAGATTCTTGATTTGGGGACCAGATGCATCTCTTGGCAGCCTTTGATACAAACATAAAGATAAACTATGTGTCTGAAAAAAAAAAGAAGAAAAAAGCCAGTCTTCTCCTCTTCTTCTAAAGAAGTATTCCTCCCAACAAGAGATGAGCTGAACATCTGTATCCATTCAAGCAATAATGCTTAAACAATTGTCAAATTTGAGAGGGGGGACAAGGGTTTTGAACCAGGCATTTAAATACATTCCATAACCCAAGAGCCATTGGAAAGACACCACCCTTCCTAGGCCTGAAAACAAGCATGGAGGAGTGTGAAGACAGATGGGAACTCTTGTGTTTGGTCCAGGGGCTTCTCTGATAGGTTTAAGTGCTCTGAGTGGCCTAGAAAACCGTTCCCCTAGAGACATCTCCCCATCACCACTGGGGACAGCTGTGCCCAGCGGGAACCTCTGGGTTAATGGACTTGGCTACAGAGCCTGTAAGGCAGAGGAAGGTAATTCTTCACTGGGAAGGCCAAAGACCCCAGAGCTTTCTCCTCAGTCTTGGCCACTTGGGCTTAGATTTCCAGAGGAATCTTTCAAGTCAATAGGGTGTTTCAGTTCAAGGATGCCTTGCTTCAAGAAAAAAGCTGTTACATGAAAATGAGAACTTACAAATACACAATGTTCTTGCTCTTTTTTTTTTATTAATTGGGAAAATTCTGATGACCACCACTGATCTGGGATGAAATTTGTGGTAATCCTTTTATGTAAATTTCTATTTCTTGTGAGTGACCAGGGCCCTGAGAACCTCTGTCCCCACGTGAGCCACTGCTGAATGAGGCCACTGTCCGGCAACCTCCAATGTTGACCTCGGGTCACCTGCCCTGCTCTTTCCTTGACCTTGTAGAAGGAAGGCAGAGCAAACAACTAAAAGGAGAGGGGCTGTATGTTTTTTTTTTTTCTTGGCTTCTTTCAGTTCACCCAGAATAGTCTCTGTATTAGTTTCCCAGGGCTGCTGTGACAAAATATTATGAAATGGGTGGCACAAAACAACGGAAGTTTATTGTCTCACAGTGCTGAAGGGCAAAAATCCAAAATTAAACTGTTGACAGGGAAAAATTCCTGAAGGCTCTAGGATACTTCCCTGCCTCTTCGCAGCCTCTGGTGGCTGCCAACAATCCTTGCATTCCTTGGCTTGTAGACACATCACTCCAATTCCGGCCTTTGTCTTCACACAGCTGTTTGGTTTGTTTCTGTGTCTCCTTCTTTCTTTTATCAAGACCCCAGTCACTGGACCACCCTATTCCAGTATGACCTCATTTTAACCTGATGCATCTGCCAAGACTATTTCCAAACAAGGTCACAATCACAGGGACTGGGGTTGGGACTTCAACATATCTCTTTGGGAGACACAAATCAACTTGCAACAGTCTTTATTGAAAGAAGTGGTGTTATTGGGTACCTTGCCTCCATTTAGGTCCACATACCTGTGTCCACCTGGATTTCAAATAAAATTCATGATCAAAACAAAAATTAAATGTTTGAGCTCTAATTTGTATTCTTCCGGTAAATGTATATTCCTAACTGGATCAAACTTGTACCAAAAAATAAATGACATGCAAGATAACATCACAAATTAAAATGCATCTTGCCTTTTTTCAACATTTAAAAGGTTCTTAAATTTCTATTTAAAAACTACCATAGGCCAGGCACAGAGGCTCATGCCTGTAATCCTAGCACTCTTGGGAGGCCGAGGCAGGAGAATCACTTGAGCTTAGAAGTTTGAAACCAGCCTGAGCAAAAGTGAGACCCCATCTCTACTAAAAATAGAAAAAATTGGCTGGGCGTCATGGCACACATCTGTAGTTCCAGCTACTCGAGAGGCTAATGCAAGAGGATCGCTTGAGCCCAGGAGTTTGAGGTTGCCGTGAGCTATGATGACACCACTGCTCTCTACCCAGGGTAACAGAGTGAGACTATGTCTCAAAATAAATAAATACAAAAAATAAAAATAGAAACCACTGTACTTAAGCCAACTGTTGTTTCTTAATTTATTAAAAGATTATAGCCTTCTTGCATTTTGGTGTAAAAATGTCCCTTCTATTATGAAATAATGATGATCACAAATGGTATTTATTTATTTTTATATTTTTAAAATAATATCCTAACTTGGCAAAATAAGATGTTGACAATCCTCTGTCAGTCCTAAAACATTCTGGGCCATTTTAGTATCCAATAGAATATAAAATGTGGGAATCACAAGTAGGAGATACCTATTTTCATCTCTTATGCCTAAAGAGTTTCCTTCATGAAAATAATCCACTCTTTAATAGATGCTCATTCCATAAAGTTTGCATTTTTATTGTTTTTTTCCATAAAATTACCTATTTGTCTAGAGATGGGATGGAGTGAGAATTTGAGATAAACCTGAGACTAACCACATTGAATCAGAAATTAAGGATCTTTAAAATGTGGTTCTCAATTCATATGGGAAGTTAACCTTGGTTTCCAAAACTTCTGCACATTCCCAGCTTTGCCGGGCCCCATCTTTTATATCAAATACGCTATGGCATTTTTAAATTGTGGTGCTGATGCCTGAATGCATGGTAGTGATTCAATACTTTGTTTGCAAAAACCAAAATGCCATCAGGCTCCATCGAAGTGGTCTGAACATCTCTCCCTATTAAGTGTGAGATCGGAGGCCCAGCTTGGCATCAGCCATGAATGGTCCTTCAAGTTAGCAAGTCACAGACAGGACAGCAGAATGAATGATTAGCCTAAAACATAGATTTCTAGATATTTTATGAGAAAAACTACTTCATATCTACATATTTCAGCAGGAACAGCTTCTCATAATGCAAAGGAGGTTAGGCAAGCACCAGACCCAACAGTGAGACAAGACTGACTCCATATAATCACTTCAGTTTATCGAAGCTCTTCAGAGTTCTCAAGAGAGGTTGATTAATTACGGACAGTCAGGATATGCGGAAACGCTGACCAGATCCTGATTACCTAGAGACAAGCATCAAAGCCAAGGCGTGGCTTCATAAAGTATGTCCACTGTTTCTAGCAAGGGCCTATGGAAAGGAATGGATCGCCAGTGTGGGTGGACAGCTGGAAGAACTTTCTCTCGGGACACTGAGGAGAGTTTTCAAATGAAATTGTGATGTCATTGTCCCAGAGATCTTTTTAGGTTCAGAGGAAGGGATATATGCATGAGATGGGTAGAAAAGTTCTTTCCTAACGGGTAGGTGAGAATCACTGAGCTGTAGTGGCTGGTCTTGAAGTTGCTCTTTCTCTCTCCTTCCACAGTGTCCCTATGTGTTCCCTCGAGTGCGGGAACGAGGACTTGGCTCCGTGTCAGGACTCTCTCTGCGGCTGTGCTCACAGACAGCAAAGGTGTAGGTGCACTGACGTACAGACCACCCTCTCTTGCCTGTGCAGGACCCAGGGTCATTTTCGTTTTGGTTAATGATAATTCCCAGATTAGGTCTTTCTCAAATGGAATATCCTTGTTTGCAACGTCCAAATCTGAAGAAAGGCCTTTGTATAAGAAGGGAAATTTCATTCCTCTCTCCCCAAAATTCTGCCCAAATCCAGAGCGAGGAGGATTCTATACTCCCACCCCCACCCCACATACATATACCACCCACCCCAAGGAAGAGCTGCCAACTCAAGGTGCTGAGAAAGGAATGTTCACTGTGCTGTCTGGTGCCAGTGGGCCGGTTGCTGGCATCGAGCCCCAGGGTTGGCCTTGCTTCACTTTGGTTCCCAGCGCTACTAACAGAGGGCCTGGCTTTGTGCAGACAGGCTGGCTGTCCTTAGCTAGCCAGATTATGGGGTAAATGAACTCAGGGTCTGCTTTGCAGACTTAGCCATTCTATTAAAGGGACAGGTAGCCTAAGCTACATTTTCTAGTACTATTAATATTTACTAGATTTGTCCTAAATTACAGTAGAGAAGAGGAGTGGAAGAGAAGAAAGAGGTGGCATAAACATTCACCTGCACTCCACACACAGCTTTACAATTAGTTCTTTTGTAAATAAACCTTCCTCAAATTATGCTATCTTGAGTGTGCCGCTGGGGCCTGCTGGAGTCCTCTCTGATAGAATGAACCTTGAATAAAACTTAATGTTAGAAGAATACTGATTTTTTCTGCATTATATTACTAGTTACTTTTCAAAGGAGATCTATCTTGAACTTGTACTTTCCTTCCATTAGAAGCTCTGGCATTCCTTGCCTTTTCCTATCACCTTTAGATTACTGGATGGTGCACACATTACCTCCCCGAGTGGGGACATTGTCAGTGTTTTGGAGAAGCCAGTCTTCAGCACCCCCTGTTGAGTTTGGAACCAATTGAGAAATAGATATAGAGGGCACTGAAAAATTGAGGTTTCAACTTTATTGCTTATTCTGAATGGGCTTCCCCTTTCCACCTAAAATTAAACTAATGTGCCCACCCATTTGCAAGATGAAGAACCCACGTTCAGGTGAGTTTACCTTCCATAGGACTGCAGGATGAGCGGGGACAAGCACATACATGCTTCGGGGGCAGGTCCCAGAGAGTCAACCCCAAAGGGCCTGAGCCCTGCAAGTTCTGCTCCAGTTTTCTATCTCATGAGTCAAAGTCCTTTGTCCTTGTTGCATGGTGGAGGGGATATAGGAAGAAGGCAGCAAATTGTCTTCCATATAATTTGGAAAAGGGAGAAATTTCTGTTATATGGAACAATGAAAGTATTAGAAGTAAGGATTTACAAAGAGGATTTCTTCTTCATAGAAACAATCTTCTAGAATCAAAACTCCATCTGAGTTAATTGTAGGTAGGCAATGATATGACTTCTGATATTTTAAAATGAAAAGCTTCCACCCCATTCCAGTCCCAATATGGTGGGGGAGATGAGGGAAATGCATTATGCCCTGGGTTGCTATCACATTACTATTTTGGGGCCGTGCAATTGAGATCCCATACTTTGGACACCTCTTCAATAATTTGGAACCATTGTCTTTCACTAAGAATGAATGAATGGATGAAAGAATGCATACAGACATACATAAAGTCCTCTTTAATTCAACAAACCGGTTCGAATGTCTGTTATATGCTAAGTTCTATGCTGGGTGGTGATACAGGAATAGAAGACAGAGACCTTGTCCTGAAGATGGTCACAAACTAATGGGATACAGAGGTAGAGAGGTACCTAAACATGAGGAGACAGCAACAAGTGATAAGAAATAACTGAGCATTGAATATGCCAGATGTTGATGTAAGCACTTTATATGTATTATATGATTTAATCCTCATAGCCTGACAAAGGAGCCTACTTTTATTACCTCCATTTTACAGATGAGGAATGTGAGGCAAAGAGTTATGAAGCAACTTGCATCAGTGAATGGCAGCGCTGGGGGTTGACCAATGGCCTGAGCTGCTGACTGACACAGACACAGACAGAGGTAGGCATGAGTGACTCTGCATGTGCAGAGGAGGGTCCCAGACCCGGTCACAGGGCTTCAAAAGGTCCATTCAGGGGAGCACATAACCTGTTCCTACAGCCTCTGGGGGCAGCAGGAACAGGTCACCTTGGAGAACCCAGAGCTTCCATTCGTCCTGCTGCAAGGTCCAGGGGAGTCTGCGTCTCCTTGAGACCCACTGGCCTTGTGCTCGCTCCCCTCCTCTCTGGGGATGGGCCCAGGGACTGCGCCAGTGGACCCACGTTCTTCCTCCTTCAAAAGACCCCCAGGGGCTAACTCAATGTCCCTTTGTGAGGAATCCAGATATGAATCTTCTCTGTTTGCCAGCCTTTGCCACAAAGAACAGAGTTGCATGAGTAATCCCAGATGCTTCTCATCTAATGGTAAACTTGTGAGCACCTCCCCGCGGCCAAGTCAGGTTTGGACTTTGTCTGATTAGGTCAGCTTCGTACCCTTGCAAGAGCTTGGGGGTGCAGAGCACGCTGCAGAGTCTCCCATTGTTCTGAGACGCTTTGGAGATGGAGTGGGACTCACATTAGGAATTCCATTTGGACCCCCATGGCCTGTGTACAGGCAAATGCTCTCTATTTTGACCCTCACAGGACAGATGAAGTTAGCATCTGTGTAAGGTCTCTGCCAGCTCTCTGCTGAGCTTCTCCAGGACCCACTCTCTCTTCTCACACTGTCCCTTAGCATCAGGGTGAGGAGCGTGGGCTTCGGAGTCAGGGGCTTGCACACTCCTTTCTCCATTTCCATTCACAGTGTGACCCTGCACAGTGACCCCATAGGATTGCTGGGAGTGTCGCTGAGCAAGGATGTTAAGGGCTGTGCTCAGTGTGTTGTTGGCTCCCAATAAGCAATGGCTTATTGTTTATTATAATATCAAGCAATTGGCTGTTGTTAGGCTTATTAAGTGTTAATAAGCAAATTTCTTTATCAGTTTCTTGGTGAAGTCTTTAGGTTTTTCTAAATATAAGATCATGTTATCTGCAAAGAGGGACACTTTGACTTTCTCTTTTCCAATCTGGATACTCTTAATTTCTTCTTTTGCCTATTTGCTCTGGCCAGGACTTTTGATACTATGTTGAAGAAAAGTGGTGAAAGTAGGCATTCTTGTCTTGTTCAATATCTTAGAGAAAAGGCTGTCAACTTTTCCCCATTCAGTGTGATGTTAGCTGTGTGTTTGTCATATATGACCTTTATTGTGTTGGGATACATTCCTTATATACCTAATTTGTTGAGAGTTTCTATTGTGAAGGGATGTTGAACTTTATCAATTGATTTTTCTGTGTCTATTGAGATGATTGGATGGGTTTTTTCTCCCATTCTGTTGATATTAAATATGATGTGTCATATTTGTTGATTGGCATATGTTGAATCATTCTTGCATCCCTAGGATAAATCCCACCTGATCGTGTTGTATAATCTTTTTGATGTGCTGTTGGATTAGGGTTGCTTGTATTTTGTTGAGGATTTTTGCATGTATGTAAATCAGGCATAATAGTGAACAATATGAAAAAAATCAAGAAAGCAACCCCATTTACAATAACTACACTAAAAATATCTTAGGAATAAATTTAACCAAAGAGGGTGAAAGATCTCTACAATGAAAACCATAAAACACTGATGAAAGAAATTGAAGAGAACAACAAAAAATGGAAAGATATTCTATGCTCATGGATTAGAAGAATTAATATTTTTAAAAAATGTCCATACTCCCCAAGACAATGTACAGATTCAATGCAATCCCTATCAAAATACCCATTACATTCTTCACAGAAATAGAAAAAAAATTCTAAAATTCACATGATACCACAAAAGAGCCCAAATATCCAAAGCAATCCTAAGCAAAAAGAACAAAGCTGGAGGCATTACACTATCTGACTTCAAAATATACTGCAAAGCTATAGTAACCAAAACAGCAAGGTACTGGCATAAAATCAGACACACGGACTAATGGAACAGAATAGAGAACCCAGAAATAAATCCATGTATTTACAGCCAACTGAATTTTGATAAAGACACTAAAATGTACAATGAGGAAAGGACAGTCTCTTCAATACATGGCACTGAGAAAACTGGATATCTATATGCATAAGCATGAAACTTGACCTCTCTCTCTCACAATACACAAAAATCAACTCAAAATGGATTAAAGACTTAAATGTAAGATCCAAAAACATGAAACTACTAGAAGAAAACATAGAAGAAACACTTCAGGACATTGGCCTTGGCAAAGATTTTTTTGGGTAAGACCTCAAAAGTACAGGCAAAAAACCCAAAAATAGACTAATGAGATTATATCAAATTAAAAAGTTCTGCACAGTAAAGAAACCAATAAAGTGAATTTGCAAACTCTCTATCCAACAGGGGATTAATATCCAGAATATATAGGAAACTCAAACAACTCGAAAGCAAAAAAAACCCAAATAATCCCATTTGAAATGGGCAAATGACCTAAAAAGACATTTCTCAAAAGAAGACATACAAATGGTCAACAGGTATATGAAAAAAAATGCTCAACATCACTAATCATCAGGGAAGTGCAAATCAAAACCACAATGAGATATCACCTCACCCCAGTTAAAATGGCTATTATTAAAAAGACAAAAAATAACAATGTTAGTGAGGATGCTGGGAAAGGGGACTTTTATATCTTGTTGGTGGGGATGTATTAATGGTTAGTATAGCCATTATGGAAAACACTATAGAGGTTCCTCAAAACACCAAAAATATAAATACCATGTGATCCAGCAATCCCACTGCTGGGTATATGTCGAAAGGAAAGGAAATCAGTATGTTGAAGAAATATCTACATTCCCATGTTTACTGTAGCACTATTCACAATAGCCAAGACATGGAATCAACCTACCTAAATGTTCATCAATGGATGAATGGATAAAGAAAATGTGGTATATATACACAATGGAATATTATCCAGCCATAAAAAATGAAATCCTGTCAAATATGGCAACATGAATGAGTCTGGAGGACATTAGGTAAAATAAACCAGGTAAGACAAATATCATATGTTCTCATTCATATGCAGGAACTGAAAAAGTCGACCCCGTAAAAATAGAGAGTAGGGTAGTGATTACCAGAGGCTGGGAATGGTCGTGGGGAGGGGCAGATAGGGAGAGGCTGTTAACAAGCACAAAGTTACAGTTAGATAGGAGAAATCTGTTCTATTGTTCTATAGCACAGCACAGTGACTATGGGTAACAATAATTTATTATATATTTCAAAAATAACTAGAGAGGAGATTTTGAATATTCCCAGCACAAAGAAATGCTAAAATTGATTTGATCACTACACGTTGTATACTTGTCTGGAAATACCACATATATCCCATAAATATGTACAATTATTGTGTCAGTTAAAAATGTATTTAAAAAGAGTGTTAAGAAGTATTTATAAATGTCCTAAATAAAAAACACAGCCTTATCCTATGGAATTCTCTGAAGCCTGCCCTCCCCATCCTCTCATTTCTCCACGGCTGTAGGACAGGTTGGAAGGGACCAGGTCTCTGGGGCCAAGGTAGACATGGATGTTCTTGATATAAGCTCTGTATCACTAAACATGTTGAATTTTGGTGAAGATTTTACCTAAATCATCTTTAGAGTTATTTCTACATTTAAAAGCTAACAAGTCCAAGGATTCCTGTCTGCTCTGTCAAGTAGCTTTTCAGCTGCTTTCCTGGAGATCTAGATTTCTAGAATTGCACAAACCTATCTCTGTTCACGCTATCAATGCCCAGCATGATTTCATACACCTGTCTTAGGTTCTTTCCTGCAAGAAAGAATTTCTTCACAAGTACAGATGCCTGTTTAAAGAGCCACTGACACATTTCTCTTCTAATCTCTTCAGCGTTTCAGGAGAAGTGGAAGGACTCTACATGTTGCATTATCTTCCTTATTTAATCTTAACTCTGTTCTTGGTCAGGGTGCCTACACCCCCAAGGACAGTATAACCTAGTGACCAAATGTGTGCTCCATGACTCACTATCCAGGTTCCCCCCATACCAGCAGCGTGACTTCTTCAACCATACATCCTTATCTAAATGGTGATGATAATAATGATTTCTACATCATAAGGTCTTTATGGGATTTAAATGAAACAATTAACGTATAGAACTTGGTACAGTGCCTAATCAGTAATCCTCAGTAAATGGAATATTAGTATTAGCATGAGCTTTACCAATTGGAACTGAAATTAGAATTAGGATGAGTATCAACATTAGTACCCATGTCTTTGCACATTCTTTGCCTCTATCTGTATTGGCCCTTCTCCTTGTATACTTGATAGACACCAAATTATCCTTCAGCATCCAGTTCAAATGCCATCTCTTCTGGGATACCTCCCCTGCTCTCCCAGGTAGAATGTATCCATTCCCCTAGCAACTTTTAATCTTTCTCCACTGTAACACTAATCTCTCTGAATGTGTTCATGTGGCCCTCTCTCCTGCTGGACCACCCTTCCTGAGAATGGGCATGGGTCTAGGTCATGCTTACACCACCTGGCAGACAACCTGGCAGAACTGGCTCTTCTTAAATGCTCTATAATTTGAAAGGAACTGCAAAGGCTGTCTAAGAGGCAAGCAGACCCAGAAGTGCCCAAAGGTCCAATGACTAGAAGAAAATCAAGATGGAACCCTCCAACCCAACTGCATTGTATGAGTTATAGACAGTGTTTCTTTTCATAGGAGCTTGGCCAACTGTGCTGGGTTGGGAGGGTGGGGGCGGGGGGCACTGAGGAAGTTTCTGCAAATTATACCATGTCTCTGCCTGCCCAGAACGACAGGAGCTGGTGTGAGCGTTTCTGCCTTGTCATGCTATCAGATGCAGTGAAGACACTTAGGCGTGTGACAGGGAGTGTGGAAAGGAGGCACATCACTTGTAAGTTGTTGGCATTGCTTTATTTATTTGCTTTACAGGAAAGAGAGCCGGGTGCTTTGTGCTGGTCCTGCTCCTTCCCTTTTATTTATGGAGGGCTCCTTTCTTCTTGGTATTTATTGCTGTGAGTCACTTCTCTGCGGGCCAGATGGAAGATGCAGAAGCTCCTGGCTGCCTGTGAAGAAACATGAGGCTTAGGGCGGCAGATCAGGCTGAGAGTGGGGAGCAGGAGGGGAGCTGGGCTGGGGACTGCCAGATTTGTTTTTAGCAGGGATTAAGCTCTCAGTCTCCTCCCTGTAGTCTCATGAGGCTTGATCAATTCTCTGTGGATGGTTATTCTCATGTGTTTTCCCTCTTGCTCTTTGAGGCCATCTGTAAATTCGCAGGAGAGATGTAATCCGTATGCGCTCGTTCATTAAGATCATTAAGCTGTTGTTGAATGAGAACAATTTCGTGGCTGCAAATTCTTCAGTGTTTACTCCTGGCAGGCATGATTTCCTGTTTGTGAAGAACTTGGGCAGTCGGGTCTAAGATGGTTGATCTTCAGGCCTCCCGTTCTTGAAAGTAAGGCTCATCTCCATCTCAGAGGGGCTGAAGAGGCTGTCTCTCCAGGTTACCAGATGCAACACCGACACCACGTTTATCCTTCTAAGTCAGGATGACCACATCCATACAGGCCTGGATGCTTCGAGGGTCCCAGAAGCCATGATTTTTTGGACTTGTGCATGTTACATAGCTTCCATGAAGCCTGCTCCAATAGTTGGGCTGGAAAAGATCTCTTCCTTGGCTTCATTCTCTTTCTACCTCTGTGATATCACTGTTTATTTTCTTTCTTGTATTACAGATGGAACTGGTATCCTCTGCTAGATGATGACGAACTTGTAAACAGTGCTTGAGAGCACAGGCTTTGGGGTCACAGAGGCCAGGGAAGCCTTGAGTTGATGGGTATACTACTTTGGAAAGCTCAATTTCAATCTTTAAGCCTTGGTTTCCTATCTTCTTCTAAAACTTCTTATAACTGTATAATGTGAAATAGACAGATAAAAATGTGTAAAACATCAATATACAGCTTAATGAATTCTTATAAAGTAAAGGCACCCAGGTCACTACAAATCAGGGCATGATGCTGAATTTTGCTAGGACCTTCCAAGCCCTTCCCGTGGCCTTTATCCTTCACACTCTGTCCCTCTTACCTAAATGTAACCACAATTCTGAATTATGTGGTGATAACTTCTTTGCATTTCTTTAGTTTTCCACCTAAATATCTCTAAACACTGTCATTTGTTTTGCCTGTTTGGAATGCAGTTAAATGGAACTCTGTAGCATATATTCTTTTGTGCAGGCTTCTCTTCCTCTACTATGTTGGTGTGATTCAGCCACTTTGTTGAAGCTGTAATTCATTCGTTTTTGTTATTGTGTAGTATTCCATTGTATGAATATACATCAATTTATGTAGACGTTCTACTTGCAATGGATGTTTGGGTTAATCTCAATTTGAGGCCATGACAAGCAATGATGTTTTGGACCTCCTTGTCTGTGTCTCCGGGGGCACGCGCGCATGCATTTCCAAATTGCTGGGTCACCAGCATGCATTATCTTGAAATTTGGTAGATAATGCAGAAGTGTTTCCAAATGTGTTAATTTATAATTCTACCAGCAGTGTATAAGAATTCCCATTGCTTTCCATCCCCATTGACATTTGGTACTGTCCACCTTTTAAGTTTTAGTTATTCTGGTAGATGGGTGATATTTTATTTTGGTTTTAATCCACACTTTCTCAATTACTGACAGGGTGTGCACCTTTCCATATGTTTATGAATTATTTGTATTTTCTCCTTTGCAAAGGACCCGCTAGAGTCTCTTTTCTATTTCCCTTTTCTTTTCTATCTTGCTTTCTTCCCTTGCTTATTTTTTCGCTAGATTATCTGTCTTATTATTTGTATTGATTTGCAATAATTCTTTTTATGTCCTGGATATAAGCCTTTTGTGGGTTATGTGTTGTACTGATACACGATCACATTCTGTGGCATGCCTTCTCATTTGCTTAATGGTGCATTTTGAGGAAGTTATAAAGTTCTTAATTTTAATATGGTCAAATTTATTAACCTAATGTGTTATATGTCACGTTTAAGAACTTTTGTCTTAAATCTAAGTCATAAAAATAACCTAGTCTATTATATTCTAAAATTTTGTTTTTCATATTTAGGTCTAAAATCTACCAAGAATTGATCTTTTGTGTTTTGTGTTAAGATAGAAGTCAAATTTATTTTTCCCCATGCACATATCTAATTATCCCAGCACAATTTATTGAAAATGCCATCATTTTCCCACTGCTCTGCAATGACATTTTTGGTATAAATTAGATGTCCATATATTGTGTAGTATCTGCTTCTATTATGAGTCATTGGTCTATTTGTCTAACCGGGCGCTAATAAAGCATCATCTTAATTACTGTAACTTTGTAATAAATCTTAATGTCCAATAGAACAAGTCTTTCCATCTTATTTTCCTTCTGTAAGTTGTTTGTACTATTCTCGTCCCTTTGAATTTCTATTTATATTTTAAAATCATATTGAAAATCTCTATAGAAAACAGTTTGGGATTTTTTATGCAAAATCAATCTGGGGAGAATTGAACACTTTTGCAATAATGAGTCTTGTAATTCACAGTCAAGGTATATCTCCATCTGTTTAGAACTTTTCAAATTTCTCTCATTATATTTTATAATTTTCTGTGAGGAAGTTTTGTAGATATTTTGTTAGATTTATTCCTAGGAACTTGATATTTTAAAATCTATCATCAATGGTATCTTTTTATAAAGTTCATTTTCAAACAGCCACTTGAATCTAGACATGCAGTTGATTTTCTTTTTGAATTTTGACCTTGTTGATTTTATTTTGTTTAGTCATTTCATTTCGATTATCTCATATATTTACCATTTTCATTATTCATTGTTTCTTCTTGCACCTCATTCTCCTTCTGTCTGAAGAGCATCCTTTAGAATTTCCTTTAGTGCAGATCCACTGGTGGCAAATTCTCTCAGTTGTCTTTGATCTGAAAATGTCTATGTTTCATTTTCATTTTTGAAAATTCATTCATTGTTTGAATCAGGATGCTAATAAAACCTACACATCATAATTGGTTAATAAAATTTTTAATTCTTTTAACCTGTAGTTTTATCTCCATATCTTTTTTTCTTGCAATTTATTTTTTGAAGCTACCATTATTTATCCTGTAGGGTATACCATAAACTTAGTTTTGCTGATGGCATCTTTGGAGTGTCACCTAACATGTTCCTTTCTCCCCTATATTTTCCACAAATTGATAGTTAGAGCTAAAGAATTCATTGAATTCAGATTCAATTATTGGGCACAATAGAAGCATATCTACATGATATATGAACATTTAATTTGTGCCAAAAGTGTTATTGTGAAGTAGTGGGGGAAAGATGGCATTTTTCAATAAATAGTGCTGGGATAATTAGATATGCACATGGGGAAAAATGAATTTGACTCCTATCTTAACACAATATACAAAAATCAATTTTAGGTGTATTATAGAACTAAATATGAAAAACAAGCCTTTCCAGTCAAGCATAGTATTGAGTTCTTCCATCAGGAGGTGCATAATGTCTGCTTGTTCCTTTTCTCTGATAACAGAAGTTATTGATCCAGTCCATCCATATTATTTCAATAACTTTCTATTAATTTATCACTTCTCATCTAGTACTTTCTTCAAAAAATGCTAATGAGAATAATATTATTACATGTTCATGGTTTGTTTGTGGCCATCATTCTTGAAAAACAGTTTTACTGAATACATTCTCCTCCTTGGGAATTTTAAATATGTTACAGCATTGTCTTCAGGAATAAAATATAGCTATTAAAAATCAGATGACACTATGATTTTTTTTCCTTATAAGTGACTTGGTAATTTTGTCTGGATGTCCAAAGGAAGTTTTCTATTTCTATAAAGTTCAATTGTTTTTCTACAATACATTTGGTATTGGTTGTTCTGGTTTGATTTCCCCAGCTAAGTAGTATATCCTTTCAATGTGTATTTTCAGATCTTATTTTTTTTTTAATTTCCACAAAGTTTTCTTGAATTTAGTTTAGTAGGGTTCTTTGCCTACACTCTCTTTTATTTTCTCTCAAATAATTTTAGTCTTTTCATTTGTTTGATTCTTAATTTTTTTCTTTTTTTTTCAATTTATTCATTTATTTTCTTTTTTTTTTTTTTAGATTTCATAATATCATGGAGGTACAAACATTTTGGTTACATAAAATGCCTTTGCATGGCCCAAGCCAGAGCTACAAGCATGCCCATCCCCCATACAGTGCACTCCTAATTTTTTTTTTCCCTTTCAGCTTTTAGTCCTCCTAAGGCATTATCAATTTTGTTTACTCTTGTGTTCTTTCTAGTTTAATCTTTATTTCTGAAATACATTTGTTTTCTTTTTTCATTGTTTCTTGAATTCTATCACTTCATCGCCGAGTTTTTAAATTTCTTATGGGTGCTATTCTTTCATATCTTTGACGATTTTCTCAATCTCTTTTAGTTGGGTTTGATATATTTGGTTATAGTCTTTATCTGTGGACATGTCTCTGATGTATCTTCAGCATCTGTAGGAATGTTACTCTGCTTTTCATTTTCTTTTTGTTCATCATAACCTTATATGGGTAACGATCAAGGTTCTCTCCTGTTTCTTTTCTTTTTATATGAACTTAGTGTTCTTAAATTTTTAGGAAGAAGGGTGAATCAGGATAGTTTTCCTAGCTTTGCTACTCAAGACCTCCTCCTTCTGTTGTTTTTGTAAAGTGCTAAAAAAAAAAATATGGCCTTACGTTTTCTGAGACCCTCCTGGCTTTTTCCCCTTCCCCACTTTTACCTGGCTCTTGACTTTGTCCGTTTTGATCATGTTGTGTTAGATTTGAGTTCTTTTATTGCAGTTCCCCTCTAGTGGGGGGTTTCATCTTGGAAGGAAACTTGAGCTGGTTAATTTTGAGAATGTGTAGGGTCTGGCTCTTCAACCATTCGAACTGTACCCCAAGTCTCTTACCCTCAACTGTAAACTGTAACGTGAAAAATCCCTCCCAGCGAAAGCTCCTAAATCTCAAATTGGACTCCCATGCTTTCAGAGAATAACTACTAGAAATCTTGTGGTTTTCTTTTCAGGACAAGCAAGCGCCCTGTTACTTCCCTCTGCTTCCTCCCATGTACATGCTAAAACCATACATGTCCAGTGGCTACTCATCCAAAGCTGGTACATTTTGGGTAGCTAAAAAGATCTGACACTCTATTTTTGTTTTAGGTATTGCTCTTAGTCTCTTAGTTTTGCAATATTAGTTGCCCTCTGTATTTTTTTTTTTGGAGTGATTCAGAGAGACTGAAAAACACCCATTGTCATCACTATCTTCCCACTATTCCTCTCTCACCTTTATTCTTGAAGAATATTTTTGGTGGATATAGGCTTTTATGGTAGCAGTTGTTTTTGTAAAGCAAAAAAATAAAGCCATCATTCCACTCTCCTGGCTTCTACTACTGCTGTTGAGTATTATTTCTCACTCTTACTGCTATTCTTTTGAAGATTATGTGGTTTCCTCTGGCTACTTTAAAAAGTATTTCCTTTTCAAAAAGTTCACTATGATGTGCTTCTGTATGGAGTTATTTTTATATCACACTTGGATTTATTAGGGTATCACAAATCTGTAGATCAATAGTTTCATCAATTTTGAACCATTCTCAGCCATCATCTCTTCTTTCCTATTTTCTCTCTTTTCTCCTCCCAGATCCTTTTGGGTATTCATTTACAGGTATGTTAGACCTCCTCACTGGACCTGGAACTGTACCTGCTCTTCTCTATTTTATGTACATACCTTATTCTCCCCATGCTATTTTCTGAATAGTTGCTTCTGGCCTTTCTTCCAGTTTACATAATCTCTCTTCAGGTATATTTAATAGGCTGTTGAATACTACGAAGAGTTCCTATTTCAATTCTATAGTTTCTAGTCATTTTCCAAATCTACAAAACCACTTTTCATAATTTCTAGTTCTTTGTTGAATATATTAAATTCAACTTTCATATCTATGGAAGTAATAAGCTAATTGTTTTACAATCTACTGAAAATTGTACTGTTTGAATTACTTGTGGTCTATTTCAGTTGTTTTACTTGGTTTTCTTTTCTCTTCCTGGCCTGGTTATCATTGTGGGCTGGCTATTGTATATAAAAATTAATTTATAAATATAATTTGATTACTACCATCCTGTTATCTTTGTCTAGAGAGGATTCCTGCTTGTGTTTTCCAGGTACCTGAGGGTACTAGCAATACAAAGTTATCTGAATCCAATTTTAGGGCTTGAGATTTTCTGGGCCACCCAGATGACTTAAAACCAAGCTGCATTCCCTATGAATGTGATTTTGTGATTATTTTTAGGATTTAGTCCTTCCAGGTCGTAACTCTTGATGTAGAATGTTTTATTAGGACTCCTAATTTTGACAAACACTGGGCTTCCACTTTTGTCTCCTTAAACCTGTATGACACTGTAAAAAGTGCTGCTCAAACTTTCAGCCATTTCTGTCACATTAGTAAATACCCCCTGGGCTAAAGAGGACCAAATGCAGGCTCACTTTTCTGGATGTATGTTTTCTCCCATATCTTTGCCTGGTAATTCTACTCTAACTTGATTTCTCCTTCGTGTTTTTAGAGGAAGATGTTTTACATATTTCTTCTAGAATTTAAAAAATTATCTTCAGGAGGGAAAATAATCATATAATTAACACCTGATTGAGAATGTCAAGGTATGCAAATGAAATGAAAACATTCTTCCAGTCCAGGCTTATTTCTGTGGCTAAAATAACCTGAAGGGGGTGGGTGGAAACCATTGAAGAATCGTTAGAAACCTTTCCTCCTCCTACAAGTTTCAACTAATTACCCATTGACTATGGAAGGGATGTCTGTTTATTGTAGGTTTATTTTTTTTTTAATCTTAATATATTTTATTTAGTCTAATATATCCAAAATATCATTTTAGCATGTAATACCTTAAAAATTCATTAATGAGATATTTTTACATTCTTTTTTTCATACTGTATCTTTTTTTTTTTTATTTCAGCATATTATGGGGTACAGATGTTTAGGTTACGTGTGTTGCCCTTGGTTCCCCTCCCCCCAAGTCCGTGTTTCAAATATGTCCATCCTTCGGGTAGTGCGCATTGCACTCCTTGTGTATACA
>CAUYRB010011018.1:0-12218 GCA_963574695.1 Propithecus perrieri | reverse complement strand
GTTCTGGACAGCATGACAGGCTGGGAGGTGGGAGGGCAACCCATAATTATCACCCGTAGGTGGGGAAAATCGTCTTGAGGAGCAGAGATTAGGATTGTTTAATTTGGTCCTGGGGATGGTCGTGGAACCTGGGACTGAAAGCCACAGGGACACAAATTTCAGCATGTTATCAGGACAGACTGTCTGGCCTATAAGGCTGTTCACAATGGAACTTCTCTCCCTAAGGTAGTGAGCTCTAGGTCACTGGTGGTGGTTAGATGGACACGGGCAACCACTCATAACGATGTCTGGAGGTCTCAAGAACTAGCCTGATATCTGGGCGTGGTGGTGCACACCTGCAGTCCCAGGTACTCAGGAGGCTGGGGCAGGAGGATCGCTTTAGCCCAGGAGTTGGAGGCTGCAGTGAGCTATGATGACGCCACTGCACTCTAGCCCAGGCAACAAAGTGAGACCCTATTAAAAAAAACAAACCACACATAAAACCAAAAACACTGTCTAACATACATACAACTGGAATTTCAAAAAGAGAAGAGGGGGCCGGGCACGGTGGCTCACGCCTGTAATCCTAGCACTCTGGGAGGCCGAGGCAGGCGGATTGTTTGAGCTCAGGAGTTTGAAACCAGCCTGAGCAAGAGCGAGACCCCGTCCCTACTAAAAATAGAAAGAAATTAATCAGACAACTAAAAATATATAGAAAAAATTAGCCGGGCATGGTGGCACATGCCTGTAGTCCCAGCTACTCGGGAGTCTGAGGCAGGAGGATCACTTGAGCCCAGGAGTTTGAGGTTGCTGTGAGCTAGGCTAACACCACGGCACTCTAGCCTGAGCAACACAGTGAGACTCTGTCTCAAAAAAAAAAAAAAAAGAAAAAAAAAAAAGAAACTATTATGTCATTTTTATTTGGTGTAGGTGTTATTTTTTATTGAAGTGAACTAAGATGTAGAATTAGATGACTTAAGTAATATAGCAAATAAAAACAAAGACTCATGTCTTTTGTAAGTTAGAAAACATTTGAAAGAATGATGAGTTATGGGTTTAGAAATTCAAACAATCAAAAATTAACATAATATAATGTTATATATAATGTAATATATATATATATATATATATATATGTAATTGAGTACCTATGCCATGCAAAGCCCTACACTAAGGGCTTAGCTTTGAGTAAGAAGCTATAAGTGATGAGTGTTATGGGAAGAATGCCTGGTGCTATAGAAATATATAGCAAATAAGGACAGGCTAGGCTGGGAGATATGAAAACTTCACTGGAAAATGGATTTGGAACTGAGATTTGAAGAATGAGTAGGACTTAGCCAGGTAAAAAGAACAGAAAGAAATATTCTCTTTAAAGGGAAAGTTGGAGTGGACACAGAGCACGATGAGTTCGGGGAACCGAAGGAAACCAAGCAGGCCAAGGCACAGAGACCTGGTGGAGAGAGACAGACATCAGTGTGGGAAGGCCGTATGAACCAGAAGAGTGATGGCACCAGCCTCATATCATCTGCGTTTTTAGAGAAATCATCTGGCTGCCATGTATATTGGGAAAAGGCCAGGAATAGTGATAAATGAGAGATAATGGTGGCTTGAACAAGAGTATGATGTGGGGACAGATGATAAAAAAAGAAATTTAGGATGTAGAAAGGAAATAGAAATATGACTGATTGGATGGGGATGAGGGAATGATTGGAGAAGATAAGGAAAAGTCAGGCTTTATTCCCAGATTCCTACTGTGAGGAACTGATAATGATATAATTTCCTAAATAGGGATCATTCGCAGGGAAGAAGATTTGGGGGGTAAAATAAGTGGATACATGATATTTTGGATACCTATAAGACATCCGAGTAGAGGTATCTAGATGACTAACTTAATACATTGGTCTGGATCTGGGGAGAGAATACAGGGATGGAGATTTAGATTTGAGTACTGCCTGTATATAGTTGGTCATTGAAGCTTTGGTAATAAATATCACTAAGGGATAGTAGGTATTTATTTATTAACATGAAATTAATGGCCAAAGCCCTTGGCAATATCTGATACAAAAGTGTACCAAAGTTAAAAAAAATTTGATGGTCTTGATTATATTTTAAAATTATGTCAAAACTGTGGCTGTTTCTTACTGGAAAGGTAGATTTTGATTTGACTTGCATGAACCAAGCACTATTATAGGTGTTGGTAACACTGAGGAATAAGAGCTTTTGCACTAGAGGGGCTTACAGTGAGATGTAGAAACTAAACATGTAGATATTTAAAATTACAGAAATAATAAATATTACTAAATCACTTGGTATATGGCCAAAACTGCTAGTCACTTTTATGGCTTAACTCATTGAATTCTCCCAATAATCTGTGTAGCAGGTTGCTATCCTATCCCTCTTTTATAGAGGAGAAAACAAAAGCATAAAAGAGGCTGAAGAACTTGACCAGGATAGGGTGGTTATTATAATAACTAGGATATGAAATCAGAGTTTCAAATCCAGGCAGCCTGATGCCAGAGAACTTAGCCTTACTAAGGGGTTTGTATTAGTGCTCTGCCAGTGTTGTGAGCAATACTCTGGGAACACAGACAGTAGAGTAAAAATGGCTGTAACTGTGTTTGGAAAGTCACGAAAGGCTTCACAGCACTGATATTTGATCTGGGCTTTGAAGCATTGGTAGGCATTTGTCAAGAGAAATATGAGGGAGCAATATGAGCGTAGGCATCATGTCCATGTGTAGGCCTGTTATGTTTGAAGAGCTACAGAAAATTCAGTGTGTCTGGAAAATAGGTCCTCAGAGGGGAGGTGGTAGGAGACAAGGCTAGAGAAATACCTAAGGACCAGCTTGGTCAGGACCTTGTGGACCCAGCTTAGTATTAATAGTTCAGGTGTAACCCTATAGTCAACAAGCATCTGTAGTCACCTGTAGTCAGTGTCCTCATCCGATAGTCAGCAAGCACCTGCTTAAGCACGAGAGCAATGTGCTAAGATTTGGTTGTCAGTGAGATTACTTTGGAAGCAGTATAGAAGATACATTGAAAGCTAGGTTACAAGAAAGTAAGTTTTAGCAGTGGTCTAGCCATTGGATGATTTTAGAAATGGAGAGAAGAGAGATTTTAGGGAGATTTATAACTCCACAGGTTAGTAACTCATTATATGTGGAAGGTGAGGGACAGAAAAAAAAAAAGAATACTTTTACGTTTCTAGTGTGGGAGGCTAGGAGGATGGGTGAGACTATTGCTGAAACACAAAATCAGGGTTGAGGGGCTGAAGGGCATGGATAATATCCAAGTACAGAGGATGAGACCACTTGATCTGACCCATTCTCTTTATACATGAAACTCAGGAAGTATAATATAAATGACAAAAAAAGAGTATATAACACATGCAAGCTCTACATACATTAATTATTTTAAAAATGTTATAAAAACATAGTAAAACAGGTAATGTTATCCTCATTTTTCAGATGAGAACACCGTGGCTCAGAGTGTAAGGAACTTGCTCGAGTTCACGTCGCTAGCATGTTGCAGAGCTGGGAATTGACTGCAGGTCTATTCCACTCAAAACCCCATGCTCCTTCGTAGTACAGAATACTGAATTGCTCAGGATCCTGCAGCTAGTCACAGAAATTTTAAAAGAGACAGTTTGTCGTTAAGAGGGGTATTATCAGAGAAAGGCTGGCTAACCACCAAACGTGTTATTTCCTTGTTGATTTGCCATAGTATCTGACCTTGAGTTCAGAAATCTGACTCATCAGCACTTCCAAGTAAATCGGCCTTGAAAATACAGAACTCGCCTCAGCTGATTCCATTGAAACTGATGATCAGGCCAGAATATCTATCTGGTTTATTCGCATCGTACAACACATTTGGTGAATGATCCAGATGCTCAAGTCCTCGGGCCAATGTGGTTCCTCCTAAATTCAAGCTATTTGGGGACCCAAGTAATAATCAAAAAGTTACTTGCTAAACACAGAATCACAACAGGAAGAGCTTATTTGTAAACCTAATATTTAAGAACTTCAACCCAAGAGAGGCCTGATGTGTTCAGCTCCACAGTAATAGGCATGGAAAAGGACTCTGCTTCTGCTTCTTTCCAGCCTTTATGGCAAAAGACAGGTCAGAGGAATCAACGTGGGCTCATATACACTCGAATCATTTACAGTGGTCACAGTTATGGCAGTGAGAAAGTCAGCAAGTGATCTTAGTGCCCACATGCATGCCTGCATAGAGAATCAGTTAATTCCATTTATAATACTACCCGTGTTCTCGCTATATGATCTCCCTCTCTTTATTCAAAACTAAACTCCATCCCAATCCCTCCTACTAGGTAGAGGTAGTATGGCCTTGCTTTGCTCAGTCCCTGATTAATATTTATTTCATTTGCCTGTGATTTTGTTGCTATATCATTAACATGAGGAAGAAGACCTATTACCACAGCAATAAGGAATGATTCCATACACCATTCTTAACTAAGACCTCTTCCTCGATCCGACTGCAGCTATATACCTGGCTCACTTCATTTTTGTTGTCACAAGAATATAGTTATCTTTACATCTTTATATCCCTATTTCAACTATATCTTCATTTAACTAACCAAGATATGTTCTCCTAAATCTACTATTTAGTAAATTCTCAGTCTATTAATATAATATGCTCAATATTTCCAAACATATATGACATAAATATTGCTTTACAAACTAACCAAATACATTTTACATTCTAATTGCTTAAGCTTATTTCTCTACTCTAGTATGGTAGGGTCCTTCTCTGATCAGTGTTGATCAGAACTGAACCAGACAGGTGTTATTAGATCCAAGGCATCCCTTTCTCTGTTCCAGTGTTTCCCCTGTGATATCCCTCTGTGTCTTTAGTGTTTATATGTTTAGTATTTATATCTTCTTCTAATCCTTGCCCTTTTATAATTCTTTTAGATATAGTTGCACCTTCATTCAAGTTAAAGTCAAGCCTTTCTGAGCTGAAAGCTTATTTCTCTATTTAATGTGAATTTTTATATATAAGTTGTGAGACATCAGGTGTTGGTTTAATGACCTAACTCTCAAGGGGTAATCTTTTGCCTTCCTCACTTTCAAGTACTTAAGTATCTTATTGACATGTTCCATATTACAAATTACATGTAGAGGAGCCCAGCCTGGAATTCAGGCATCCTGAGTTCTAGCCCTTTAGCCATTAATGGTTCATAAAAGAACCCTGGGAATGGAAAACAGAAGCCTGTGTGGTCTATCTCTACAACATGCTAATAGGCATTTGACTGTTAAGCCTCAGTGTCCTTATCTAAAAAATAGGGATATTAATACCTTTCTATTGTAAATTGTTGTTTAGAGAAATCTGCCATAAATAAAACACGAAAATGCTTTGTAAATTATAAAGTGCTTTACGAAGTGAGATGCAAAAATACTTGTTTTCAGTTTAAGTAGATTCAAAATGACTTTGTCATTCAAGATATGTATGCATATATGTAGAATATTTATAATTGCTTTGAAATATGCACTAACTTCTTTGGTTAATCTTTCAGACCCCTTGGTCACTGGTGTTCTGGCTTACTTATGAAAAAATCAGAGAGATGAGTGGAGTCAGTCCATTTTAAGCCCTTAAAGATACAGTGTTCAGTATTGTCGAAATATGGGCATCTGCAACACACACCCCCTGTTATTTCTACCTCTTTAGGAAGACACCTTACTCCACAGAGACTGTGATTTATAGGGGGGCAGCACTTTATTTTTCTCTGGAAACCCGAGTTCCCTTTGGCTCCTCTGTTTGTCCAAAAGTGATCTGGCCGGATCTCACAAGGCCACCCAATGAGACCCAGCACAGCATTTTGTAAAGAAGAATCGAACCCTGACCACTTTCACCTTGGGCGAGAAGGTTTGGCCTTTGAAATGCTATTCTGTGCTGAAGAGCCTGCCTAGAGGAGGCGTGCCAGGAGGGAGCCAGCATCTCAGATCTGAAGTAGACGATAGGAATGTGGAAGAATATATATGTAGTGCTTAAGAAATACGTTTAACCTATTATGTCAGTATTATAATTGAAGTTCGACAATTCATTTTTCTGTTGTTGTTAAAGTGTACATATTGTAAATTAAAGGGAGCTGAATAGAAATTCGTGAGTCATGAATAAACATTTTGAGTTTCCCTAGAGTTGAAGGAAGTTGATGTCCCTTTTCTTGACAAGGAAGGGGAAAAAAAATCAAGTCGAGATGATGTTTGGATTTCAAGGAAAGAAGCTGATCTGTCAGTGCCCTCTCATTAGATCTGTGTTAATTGGTTAGTACTCTGCTGCATATGCTAATAACTTTCCCTGACAGCCACAGAGTCTGAATCTTGATGAAAACAGAGAAGAGAATTTGCCTTGTTACATATCCTGTTACAACTCAGATATGTCACTATCTCTCAAGAATCTTAATATATAAGAATTGTAACTTATTTGATTAAAATTCAGCTGTCTATGTCCTTTTATAAAACACCTTTGTGGCCATCAGCCTTTCAGTGGTATTTTAAGAGCAAGGCTGATAGGAAGTTAGCCCACTCTGACATGCATCCTTTATCTCCTTTCCCTAAACACTAAGGGCTCTAGAGAGACAGAGAGACAGATTCAGAAATCACACTAAAACTGTCAATAGCCTGAATCTTATTCAGTTTGACAAAGCTTCTTGCCTAAAAAAGTGATAAGTATGAACTGTCTGCGGTATACAGTTATGTATCCAATCTTTGAATCAAATCCCTATTCTTATTTTAGAAAGGTAAGAGATTTCTTCAGATTCACCTATGTAGCACCTGCTCCCCCAACCTCAGACAGTGGGCATTTCTGGATGGATGGCGGTGGTTATGGGTAAAAGCTGTAACTGTTAAATAGGAAAACACAAAAGCTTAAGCCCAAGAAAGACCTTGGAGCTAACCAAATAATTTGTTCTGATGGACATGGATGAAGTTGAATAGAAAAAAGTTTACAGGTGCTTTGCGGGTTGCACTAATGTATAATCACTGCCATTTTAAGAGGGGAACATATACTTTAAAATATACTTTAATGTGATGTATTAATATGCAACAGCTTATTGTTTTTCTAGTTGCAGAATGTGAAGTTTAATCTCTTCAAATCTTTAAGTGGTTTATTTTTCCATTGCATTTGTCAATCTGTAAATGAGTTGTTAAATATATTTAATATATTATTATGTGCTTAAATTCCCAAGTGTTCTGCATTGAACCACTTTGGGGAAGTTATATTAATAGTTTTTTTTTTATGTTTTGTAATTTTTAAAATTAAGTAAGGACTGGATCAAAATAATCACATGCAAAGTAGACCGTGAAAAATTTGATTTAGCTTTATTCTTTGGGGCAACTTGAGATAAAAACATTGCATAAGTACCGACAATATCCCTTGGTATCTGAATCAACATGAATAACTGAAGTTTTTAACCTAAAATGGTTCTTTGGGATTATCTGGTTTCAGTCCCTCATTTTGCATGTTAGGAAACTGAGAAGTAGAGTTGTTCATCCTCATAAGTTACTTAGTAGCAGAGCCAGGATAAAAATACAGATCTCCTAATTAATATGATTATTACAACTGATAGTTACCATATACTAATTAGGTGCCGAGTAAATGTCTTATGTTATCTTCACGACAGCCTAGTCCGGTGCTCTTGAGTCCTCCAAAAACAGATTTTTCTTTGTGGTATTTTTATGTGTCATACAGTTTAAATGAATCTGAATTACTTCCAGCATAAATTTTAGAATGGAGTCACCATGCTTTAATTTGAACTTAAAGACCCTCCATAATCTGACCAAATCCTGCCTGTCCAACATACATCCATTCACATTCACAATTTTCTAGTGAAATCGTATTCATTAGTAGTAATCTTGGTATAATACTTTGTTTTTGTGAGCTTGGAATCATCTTGTTCTTTTCTAAAATAATCCACAGTAAATAAAAAGGAATAAAAATTTCAGTAATTTTGTGTCCATACTCATAGATTTAACAATTCCAATCTCAATTTCTTATTATAGTACTACTGTATGTGGTGTTTCTCTATTTCCTTTCAGTTTAGTATTGATAATACTTGACATTTAAGCTTCTTTTGCTTTGCTTTCACATTTTTTCTGTTGTTAAATGATTTTTTCGTATTGAAAAGTACATGTACTTATTTTTAATTATATACAATTTTCTGTTCTTTATATGTCTAAGTGAATTGGTATATATCTCTAATTAAAAGATGGCATCTTTTCAAGTGTTCTAAATCCTATTTGATTGTAATCCACTAGTGGGTAGGACTTCGACTTCCATTTTTATATGAATCTCTTCTCTCATTAGTAGCATTTCTTTGCTGTTAGGTACTTAAGAAAAATTGATTACAGCTACATAAAACATGAATCAGTTTTATCCTCATTATGTTAAGAATTCTGACTATATAAGACGAGTCTGAAATTTCTCTTTCACTTTACTAATAAGAAAAATTCAGGGAGGTTTAAATGTAAAAGAAATTTTCAGTTCAGTCTTCAAGTTTTAAGCACATTTGTTTAAAATTGATATAGTTATGCATGTTTTTTTCTGTTAATGAAAACATTCCTTCAGGACCTCTGTAGAAAAAATGCTTGACTTTAATACTTGATGGTTAAAAAAATTTCTTTGGAAAATAAACAATTCTCTTCTCCCCAGTTAAACTAGGACTCTAAAGGTGATTACGAAGCAGATATATATTATTATTGAATGCCAGGTAACATGGAAAAAAGACTGATCCTGAACTCTACTGATCTTTATTCTACTTTGGATTCTACTTCTGACAGCAGTGTAACTAGATTCAAGTCCCTTCGCTTCTCTGAATTTACATTTCTTTATAAGACGAAGTCATTGAACTCTAAAATCTTAACTTGAATATACTTAAAGGGTGCCATTATATTGATGTCATGCTTAAAAACTAGAATTTGAAAAATTTCATTGGGATTTGTTTTTTTCTGGATTTGATTTATTTTCTCATATTTCAAGATTGGGAAAAATTTGTTTGGATCTTCAAGTATAATAAAAGCTTCTTATATGGCTAGACTTTCTCACACTGAAGTCCATCCTTCATAGGGAAACAGAGTCATTTTCCTGTGGGCGGTACTGGGCATGTCACCCCACATTCTTTCCTCCATACACACATAATAAACATTAAAATCTTCAATGCTATGGTAAGACCCTCTCAATCTGACCAGCTCACCTTTCTAACCCTTGCCTTTCACTACATACCTCTACCCTACCTGCTTGCAAATGCATTGCTCTACTTATTTCCCTGGAGATGCTCTGTACTTGGCTGCTTTTCTCATGCAGTGTTCATTCTGTTCCCTCCTCCTAATTTTCCTCTTACCACAACCACCCATTCATCTTTATTTTCATTTGTTAAATCCTACTTTACTATCTAAAATGATCACCTAGTACTTCCTCTCTGAAGCTTTCAGTATCTTCAATGCCTCCATGTTCCCACTGCTTTCTCTCCTACATGGGTGTGCATGTCAGCTTCCCCTACATAGGATGAACTGCTTGAAAGCAAGGACCATGTAATACATCTCTATATCCCTCATGAACATCAAGTAGGAGCCGCTTGGGAGGTATTTGTTCAATTGAGAGTCTTTTAGGAGTGGGAGAAGAAAAACATTTATACACACATGATTAAGGCATGTTTTGTTTTGTTCCTACCTTGAGAATAATTATATTGGGTCAATAACACTTCTCGTTTCATGAGATTCTTTGCCATGTTAAATGCTGAACTTCATTTTTAAAAGATCATGTGTATTTAAACACATCATTATTATAATTTTATGTATCATCTTCATCAGTTTAATAGCTATTCTACAAAATCTAGAATTTGATAGTTTTAAATAATTTGAAATTTGATTCATAGACAAATAATAAATATGTGATATGTTCACATTATTCTTCATTTTCGAGCATGTATGGAAATTATATTACTATTTGGCCTTCATGATGCTATACACATGCACATTTTACCCACTCAAGTGTTTTATTATTTCTGAGTTTTGAGGAATACATGATTATTTTTCTCTCCCCATACTTTACCCCCAACAGGCTGCTGTGATTTGTCAACAGCAGCAGGAGCCACTTGAAGGTTTGATAAAAGCAGATGAAGATGCTTAAAGATGTCTGTTTGCTGAAAATATCTGGTAACAAACAGGAATATATGTGAGTAAATATAGTGTGTTATTCTGATTTTTTAAAATAAATGTTTTAAAGTGCCTAATTGCCTGTTATCAAGGGTTTTGTTTTGTCCTGGTATGGTTTTGAGTTAAATTGCTAATAACAAATTTAGAGATTATTTTTAAAAATCTTAGTCTGTAGTTTTCACAGCTGAAATTAGAAACTGGCTTAATTTAGGACACCAGGTTTGAGATAGTTATATCAGCCAAAAGGATGCTTATACTTTGTCACCATAATTTTTATTTTATGGGTATTCTCTGTAAACCTAGTTATTCTCTGATTTAAAAGGATGGATAACTAACAATTACAGTGTTTGACATATTCACTGGCTGAGGATAGAAGATGAAAATAAAATGGAATTACTTTAAATATTGGAGAATTAGTCCTTTCTTTTTGATACCATGTTCTAGTTTGATGCCTCTTGGCTCTCCTCCTATATCTTTAACTGCTGTACATCAGTCTCTATTAGCTGTTTCTTTGCTGCCAAGTCCTAAATTTTGGTTCTTCAAGGTTCTGTTCTTGGCTCCCTTCTTGATTTTTACTCTCTCACTAGAAAGAGCCACATGTTTCTGTGACTTTAGCTACTATACTTAGGCTGGCAATTCCCAAACACATAATAGGTACTCAATAAATGGTAGATATTACCATTATCTTTGTTTCTGGTTCTTACTGATTTCTCAAGCTTTAGTCATGTTTTCTCAATTGCCAACTATAAATCTCAACAAAGATGACCCCCAATCCTTGGGAGCTTTAATTTCTCAATATTAAATCAATATTTTTGCATCAGTCCTTCCTCCCCTTTCCTTTCCAATCTGCTATTTCTCCAGGACTCTCTGTTTCTCTAGATACCCAGTAGTTCAGCCAAGAAACCTCAGGGTCATTCTCGATATCTCATTGTTTTTCGTTACTTATTTATCCAAAATGCTTAAATCCAATTATAAAAAAGAAAATTGTAGACCAATATCTCTTACGAACATAGATGTAAAAATCCATGGGCACCGCTTCACCCCTATTAGGATGGCTATGATCAAAAAACAAAATAACAAACATTGGTGAGATTGGGGAGAAATTGGAACCCTTATGTATTGCCGGGGGGAATGTAAAATAGTACAGTTGCTGTGCAAAACAGTGTAAGAGTTCCTGAAAAAATTAAACAGAACTACCATATGATCCAGCAATTCCATTTCTGGATATGTACCAAAAAGAACTGAAAGCAGAGACTTGAACAGATATTTATACAGAAATTTTAATAGCAGCATTATTGACATAGCCAAAAAGTGGAAACAACCCAAATGTCCACTGATGATGAATGGATAAACAAAATATGGTATGTACATATAATAAAATATTTTTGTTAATATATTTTTGTTCATTTTTTATATTTTATTTTTAAAATGAACATATATAAAATACCAAAGAATAAAATAAGTTTCAATGAAATAATCCTGCCACATTGACTGGCACAATTAGAACATTGGTAAGCCATAAAGGCTAAATTGATGGCTGCTGTGCTCATGATTTAGTCCTAACTTTGATTTAGTTCTAACTTCCCCCACCTGACTGGCGCCACTACCACACGAGACTGGTTGGTGAGAGTTTGGGAGTCGAGTATGTCAGTCTGTGATCAGCTTTTGACAATGGTGCGTTGTGTTTCTGTTTGAAGTGGAATTTGTCAATAGTTGCACAGCTCGACAGTATTTTTTAATTCTGTCTGCTTAACAGCCCATCATGTTGAAGAAAAGCCACAAGAACGCCGAAGGAAGAAAACAGATTGTTTAATGAGGATTGGGAATTGCAATTTTTTTTTTTTTTTTTGAGACAGAGTCTCGCTGTGTTGCCCAGGCTAGAGTGCCATGGCGTCAGCCTAACTCACAGCAACCTCAAACTGCTGGGTTCCAGGGATCCTCCTGCCTCAGCCTCCCGAGTAGCTGGGACTACAGGTGTGCACCTCCATGCCTGGCTAATTTTTTTCTATATATTTTTAGTTGTTCGGCTAATTTCTTTCTATTTTTAGCAGAGATGGCGTCTCGCTCTT